>JACTOM010000330.1:4620865-4862100 GCA_015832385.1 Elymnias hypermnestra
TGTCGGAGGGCAGATATCTGTGGAACGCTGGCGCCATCTATCGGCGTCGACAGAGTCAATGGTGGCAGTCCGGCGGGAGTCACTCGACAGTTGTCGAGTAGCGCTCGATCGGAACAGTCAACTGTTGAAACTGTCGCGTTCCTAGCTATTAGTGTTAATGAGTTTGTGTAAATTGATATCGGGAACATTAAGTGATTGAACATTATAAACCGAGTTAATTAATACAGTGTTTGATTGCACCAACAATACCCATGAACGCCCACAGAATAAGAAATTAAAAAATGTATCTAATTAATAACGATGTCGGCGGAGAACCCTACGCCCGTGTGTTTTATGTTTCTCCGTTCTCTCTTATTCTCCGACATATATATATATATATATATTGTTAATCACTAGCGAACCGTCTCGCTAATTATTTATGGGATGATTCCAAAGATCATAACAATTAACATGGGATACTGAAGATAACTATCATTTTTGTGAACTTATTTCATTTTATATATAATTCATATGGATTCGTATCCATCAGTATAAGTTTCCATCTAAAGATAAGATGGTTATAATGACCAACTCCAGGGTTCAATTAATTTGACATATATATATGTATTTAGTTCATCACTCTGTCGATTGGTGAAAATCGCATGAAATTCCGTTTATTAGTTTCTTAAGTTTATCGCAAAGAAACGGACAGGGAGAAGCGGCTAAGGAATGCATTTCTTATGTAAGAATTAATAAATGAGACATGTTTTCTGGGTAGCAATTTCATTAATTTAGTCAAATTGTTATACAAATAATAAACATGACCTCTACTCGATAAAAGGAATATTCCTATATAAAGCTACTGAGATATCGTGATGAGTCAGTAGATACCTGGACAGCTCTTAGATTATATATAAATGAGACACCCACATCTTACTAACCATTTATTATTTATCTAAAATTTCTTGAATTTCCAGTAAACTTTTTCCTTTAGTCTCTAAAACGCAATGTATCGTAAAAAACACGCAGCCACAAGAAATTCCAGAGAATGACCAAAATGCCACGTGTCCGCCGATATTCTTAATGAAAGCGCCAAAAGCAGTGGTAATTAAAAAACCCACTACCCACGTTACAGTTAATGTTGCAGTTGATCCATTGCTTCTAACATTAACAGTGAACATCTCCCCTATGAGAGTATTTGGAATTGTGCCCAATCCTAAAAAATATATATATGAGTTAAAAAAAATGTCTACATATTTGTAACATGCGAAAAAATTATTCAGTACTTAGACCATACTCATTTAATCTGTAAATAACCCTAAATTTTCACCTTTCTATCACCAACCTCTAATGTGGTTTTATATCTTTTTGTCTGTCAGTTTGGTCACATGAAGTCTTTCATTAGGAGCCAAGCCAAGCCAAGCGTTCTACATTTTTGAGGGAGGACAAGTGGCATGCCACCAGAATATGAGGAATACTAAGAGAGGAGCCCTGTGGATATATCTTTTCTAAGAGTGCGGATGTATTCCGATTCTGTGCTTTCGCCAAAGAACATAGGGAGGAGCACCGTTTGGTATTAGCCAGTAAAAGTCCGGCTTAACCCGTAAAGCCTTTCCCTCGCGCCGTTGCGGGTATCCACAAAAAAAGTAAGTGTTTTTTATATCAAAGCTTACAACAGAAAAAGAATATGCCGAATATATAAGTAATATCACAAAGACTAAAGTTTGGCCGGGATTACTATTTTTTTAAAAATTGACGACTTAGCAGACGCAGTGATACGAGTAAGGTTCCGGATTGGATCCCGGGTAGGGCAAAATTAGGAAATTGCTTTCTATATCGTCTGTTTCTAGACTGATGGGGGCTTCAACCACCAAGCCGCCAGTTACCAATTTAGAAGCATACAGGAAGATTTGTGTTCTGGTGCTGCGTAGTATAATTCTAAAGATCTTTCGTCCATTTATTAGTATAATAAGAAAACATAAGTTGACAGGTAAACAGACATATTTTTCTGGAAGCAAAAGTGAAGCTCTACTCAAGACAGTGACATAAATATTGTAATTAAAGACTTGCTTCATGTTTAACAAGCCATTTAAATATTATTGTTAAAATATATAAACTTACCTATATCATATCCTATGAAAAATAAAACTAAAATAACCAGTGGAAACCACTTTATATTTTCAATTGCAGAATTTCTGACATGAACCAAATAAAAGTAAAGACCAAGCAGAAACTGAAAGAAATACAATTTATCATATTTAAACGCTATCACTATTTCAACTTAAAAAAACTTTGATAGAAAAAATTTCATTTTGCAATAGTTTTGTTATTCATCTAAAAGCGAATTTTGCACCTTTAGTGTTACAAACCATATTATTAAAACATTACCAGATATATTGAAAGTGTATTATTGTTTATTAAGAATTACAAATCTTATCAATTTTAAACTGTTAATAAATTCCATTTAGTGGCCCTAAATTGTTATATATTACAGGGCATAAAATATATTTTTAAACCTATTATTTCCCTTACCATTGTTATACAGCATATAATTGTCGACGTAATCAGTAAAATTTTCCTTCCATTTCTTTCAACCAAAAATGGGCTTATGCAACTGCCCAAGAACTGAAACACTGATACAATAAGCATGGAGGTATTTGATTCAAAAGACGAGCCAGACATTTCAAATATAACACCAGAAAAAAATGTAACTGCCATTACACCACTACACTGTTGAAAAATGTTCACGGAAATAACAAGAAATAATGCTTTTCGGTTACTTCGCAATTTAAACAATTCGACCCAATCTTTCTTAGCATTACTATTCTGAAAATTGCTTTTAGCTGCTAAAAATGTATCTATATCTTCGGTTCGGCCAAGTTCTTCTAAAGCTTTAATTGCAGCTTCATTTTTACCTAAAACATCTAGTAGGATTAAAATCTTATTACTTCTTATTACTGAAAATTAAAACTTTCCGATAAAATTGTGTATTAGAAAGTAATTTATTCCTCTTCTCTGTTGTTGTAGAATGAAATGCATTAAATTACATGAAAATCTTTAAATGCCTTTACCACAATATAGACAAGGATATCTACATCACATCCAGATGGAGAAAGAGAAATTGTACCTTTTAAGATATAAAATAATGGAGATTCAGGTATCAAAATTGTAGCTAAAGTAAACGATGAACTAATAACCACTCCAACATAATTTATCCCAGAATATGAAAGGAAATATGTGGCTAAATATAACACAATAGCGCCAAATGTATGAAATACCCCCAAAACTGTTAACAGGATACCTCTTACATTTGTTGATCTGGAAATATGATAAGTTTATAAAACAAACATTTGTACTAATGGTATTATCCATTATTACATACATGGTGTCAACATATTTCATATTTACACAAGATAACATATATTAAGCTATTGAAAACACTCATCATGGATTGTACTCAAGATGCTGGTCCAATATGATAATAAATAATGAGAATGTAATAAGTTGTTATCATTAAAAATTTTCAAGTTTTCCAAAATAAGTTATTTCCTTAAATACCAGTGTATTTTTCTTTCATGTATTAAATTTTGAGACAGAGGACTAACGCTATTTCTCCAACATACACCACATTCATCATGATAGAAATGCCAGATGCGACGCCTATTAATATTCTTCCACAATACAACATTGCAAGATTTGTTGCTGTAGCTAAGATTATATTCCCAACCATTGCTATAACACCACCGAATAATAGACAAGGTTTTCGCCCTTTAAAATTTGCCAACCATCCTACGATGTACGGACCTAAAAATGAGGTTTGTATTATTTATATAGTAATATCTTTTGTCATTTTCTATTAATTATGGTTAGACTGCATATTTGTTTCAAGCTGATGAACATGTAGAAATAAAGTTGGATGAGATGAATATACGTTTGACCATTACCTGGTATACAACCCACATACATAAGAGATGCAATTAAAGAAAGCTGCGACTCTGTCAACATTTCTTCAAGAGGAGACTGATTGTGATCTTGTAATTTCAGTAAAACAATTCCTGACCATCCAGCACCAAAACCTACTAACATTTGTCCTAGATACGCTGAAAATCAAAAAACTCTTTTTATGAAATAGGTTGGTAAAAGATTGTTCATTGATTAAAAATCGTAATAAAGATATTATTTTGTTAGAAATTATGTTAATAATATGTAATTTATAAGTTCAGTCGATTTATATGAAGTAATTTGGATAAAAACGTCACGTTTTATCATCATAGCTCTTATTACGTTTTTTTTTATCATGTTAAGTTTAAGGCCCATTGTTTGTTCCCATTTTCGGTATCACATTTTTCTGCTACAACGTTAATTATAATGTCTCATAACTAATGCAATTTCAGTTGAGTAGTTAAAAGAAGTTCTTGAAAATAGCGTTCAAGAGGTATTTGTAAATGACGTTGAGTCGTCGGGATCACCGGTAAAAATGGGTGTTCCACAAGGGTCCATACTTGGCCCTTTTTTATTCCTTATATATATAAACGATTTAGCGTAAAATGTGATATATGCTATTTCCTGACGACACGTCCTTGTTATTTAAAATGGATAGAAATAACGAAAATTTTGACGATGTAAATAGTACCCTATCACTTGTCTCATAATGGTTTTCAGTTAATAATTTAGAATTAAACTCGGCAAAAACTAAGTATATTGAATTCACTTTGCCAAATGCAAAAGAAATTTATACAATAATTAAAATTAGTCCTATAAAGATAGTTATGTCCACAGTATTCTTATGAGTACCTTAGACTCGGGGTTGCAATGCCCATATTAAGACTAGCGACTAAACTTAGTTCCGCTGCATTCGCTGTTAGAAAAGTTAGACAATACACTAATGTTGAAACTGCCAAAATGGTGTATTTCGCTTTTTTATATTTATTTTACAAAAAAGAGCAATACGTGTCACATATCAATTAGGATCTCGCGTTTCCTTAAGAGCAAAATTGAAAGAATATTAATTCACAGTATCGTCGCAATATATATTAAATAATATCTTATATATCCGTGTTAATATTCACTTATACAGCAAAAAAAGTGAAATACACAATTTTAATACAGGATATAAAAACAAACTCGTAATCATTTGTTGGCACGCATTTTTAATAAGATACCGTAATCATTTTTAGATTTGCCTCCAAATAATTTCAAGAAACATGTCAAAAACATATTTTTTCAAAATATTATAATGTTGATAATTATTTAAGCGATAGAAACGTTTAGACGTGATTCCAGTTGCTCACAGAAGGAATATATTACACATTGTAAATAACAAAACTATCTCTAAAAGAGCAACCGTTGAGTTACTTGCCGGTTTCTTCTCAGCGTATTCAACTTTCTGAAACGGTGGTAGATTTGTTATATATAACAGGAACACTTTAAATCAATATTGTTATTTAATAGGTTACCTTAAATCAAGTATATAAGATTCCATTTTATTTACAATTATTTCTAAAAAAAATTACTAAATGAAAAAAAGAGGCTAACTAACCCCTATTGCTGCCGATGATAAACAGGATAGAAATGAATAGACAAGTGGCGTTTATTCATTTCCAACATATATATATAAAATAAATGATTTATATTATATCTAGAGAAATATGATACACAAATTCAAGCTGTGTTTTAAAGTAAACAAATTGCCATATATCTCTCTTAATCTAAAATTATACAGGATTTCCTTTAATATAATTCAATAACTGGACGCATAGGTACTTGACAGTTTGTTTTAAAATCTGAAATGTAATTATGATAGTAATCTTTAATAATAGGAATAACATAAAATAAGGGCATCAATATTTTTTTTTTACTTATAACTTACAAACCCAAAAAATAAACTTACTGCAGCTTGATATCAGAATTTGTCGCTTTATCCCGGCCATAAGTCTCTGTGCCTCAAAATATATCACTTTCTGCGAGAAATTCTTAATTATTTATAATTACTTATTTCGAAATTTTTCAATTTCGTATAACGTACAACGTTTACATTCATGTATTATCAACTGCTCCCGTTACTAAGGAAATTCGATAAATAACTATCATTGTTATTTCATTATCTTTTTGGTCGTGTTTTTAATTACTAAATAATGATGTAGGTATATAAAACAAAGGTTCGCGTCCTCACCTATATAAAGGCTGATTTTAATCGAATTTTAGCGTCGCTTTCCTTAGATACTATCTAATTGGTTTTTTTTTAATATTTTTTTTATAAAATATCTAACTCTATATTCAGGTAAGAATCAGTTATGCATACTGACTCATTGGCATTAAGTTCACGGGCAACAATCTATATACCTATATACAACGTTAATTATATGAGTAATAAAATTCGATAATTATACAATCTTTCTCTGTTGAAATTATATTATAAAAATTAGGATATGAAATGCATAAGTTTCTAGAAATATAAGAATACGATATATTTTCGAGTAATTTTTCTATTATATTTTATACAAAAATGTTAGGAGAACTATGGTTATGTTATAGAATTGTCCTTATTGAAAGTTGTAAAACAAGGCCGCTTGTAAAAACATAGCATGTTTCAAGCTTTCAATTTTGATTCACTAGAATCCATTTTATGGTAATCAAATTTATTCTCTCTCTTTTGTGACTCAGGTAAAGTGGCGCGGATCATCTTGCATTATTAATATTGTTTGTAAATAATAAAAAAAACTTAATATGTAACGCCTAAAGATATACAGGATTTCTTATAGCAATATTAATTGCTATGTAATAACAGCAGGGGCATAGATTTATATATCCATTTATTACACACATTTCTGTTCCTTTGCTGATAAGTTAGTTAAAGGTTAAGATCTTACCTGATAGTAAGTGATGATACAGTCTAACATTGTATCGTTCTAACCTGGTAAGAGGAATTTTATCTTGTGGTTTCGAGATAGCAACATACCGTAGTGCGAACATATTTCTGTTTAAGAAATTCGATGTCGTAGGGGATCGACCAAAAAATAACGGGTGTGCGAATATCGTTCGAATCTATTATCAATACCTGATTCGAAATTCCACGAATAATTAGAAAAAAATCGAATATTTCGAAAATTTTAGAATTATTCGGGAACTTTCGAATTATTCGATTCGAGTTACGAATCTAATATTAAGATTCGATTCGGATCGAATAATTCGTAAGTTCAAATCTTTCGCACACCCCTCATAAAAAAATATAATTTAAATAACTTTATTATATTATATTACATTGTACCTTACATAACATGACTGCCTCATTGGCCTAATCATTAGCATGCTCGTCTACAGACATGAGGCCCTGATTTCGAGTTCCGAGTCAGGCCAATTAAAAAATTGATATTGAGATTTCTATTAAGATTTTCTCAATATTTGCCCGAAGTTGGGAGTTGGTCCTGATCTCTCTCCAATCGTATCGCATTTCCGTCGCATAGGACTTTGAAAGTCAAGGAATAGAGAGTAGTGGGTCTATGCTCTAAAAACCCTTACCCTACGTAACATTATTTTCTATTTTTAGTTATTTTTGTAGAAAAGACTGCAGAAACCATAAACTTTTAACACTTGCTGGCAAAAATACTCGTTTCGGAAACGGCCGTCCCGGGCTAGAATCCCGACGGAACAAATTTAGAAAACTGTTTTTTTTTACAATTCAGTCAGGCTTCGGCTCTGGATAATTAGTTACTATCATATGACGAAAGATGTGCTGCCCGCAGAAAAGTCCTTGCCGGAAAATCTTAATTTTTTACTCCTTACTTAAGTAAAGCAAGATTTTCAATGATGTATGTCACCTTGACTGAAGGAATAAATATTTTAAACTAATATATAAAATTATATAAAATACAAATTAACGCTTCGGTGATTTGTACATCATTAGTATGTACCTACTTCATAATATATTTCAATAAAAAGAGTATTTAGCTGCTTTGATAAAATTACTCATAGTATCTCGTGTGAAATTAAAAAAAAATTAAACAAAGCGAAACTTAAATGTATTTATAAACGTGGACGCTGTATAATCATAAAGTTTATCTATATAAAAGACGTTTCCTGTCTGTCTGAAAATAAAATAATCTTTGTTTCAAGATAATGAGACAAATGTAAATAACAATAAAGTTGGTTTCGATCTCCGAAACGATTCGCCCCATGATTTGATATTCGTATTGCATATTCCAGAAATTTGCTGTCTTACTCTTTGTAAAGATGGTAATACATACTTCGTCAGTATAATCTATAGAATTGAGTCCAAGCAGGGCAAATTTAGAAAATCACATTTTTTAATTTGTCACAGTTCGACTAATGAGATATAACGTTTTTATATCGCTATGCAACAAAAAAATTACATAAATTTAGTTGATAAATTGATAATAAAAGGCTTTGTCTGTGTATTGTGTCTTCAGAAAAATTTACTGAACCAAAGTGTGATCTTTAATGAAAAAAATCCGTGCAACAAGAATTATAAATACTTTGACCTCTATTTCTCGATTGCAAATATATTCAATTGCAACTAAATATTTTGTAAAAGCAAAGCCATACTCGCCACGATACAATTATTTATTCCTTCTTTATCAGATTTTCCTTAGTTAGTAACAGTTTTACAGCCATTCAATATTTCATACGAAGTCGTAATTCAAACTTAAATCACTTTCTTCTAATTTTCAATACGGAACGTAACTCCAGCCTTGCTTGCCAGTACCAACGCGACGACCACTGAACTAAGCATAAATCCTCTTTGGCGCTCTGCAAACCGTCTGCCCACTTGTCCGTAAATATAATATAATAACTATCACACTTCGCTGCTAATGCTGGATCCAAGGACCCATAACAATTTATCATGAAGAAAATTTTGAATCATTAAGTACTTTATCTTTATATCGGTAAGCAGGATGTTAAATGATATTACTAATTATTACGTAGTTATTTATTATTTACCCAAAAGTTCCTGAATTTCTAACAAACTTTTGCCTTTCGTCTCTATGACACAGAATTTCGTATAAAACACAGAACAACAATTTGTTATAGCAAAAGTCCAAAACGCACTATAAGCGCCAAAATTCTCAACGAAAGTTCCAAATATTGTGGTGATTAGAAATCCTACTAACCACGAAACAGTTAATGCTACAGCTGATCCGTTGCTTCTCACATTGACTGTAAACATTTCTCCAATAAGAGAGTTTGGAATTGTAGCCAATCCTGAAAAATATTGTATATAGAACAAAGAGAAAATTGTGTTAATTATTAATATTTTTCATTTATATCAACTTACCAAAGTCGTATCCTATAAAGAAGATTATCAAAATTACAAGTGGGGACCATTTTATATTGGCAATCATTGGACTTTTTATATGGTCCAAATAAAAGAAAAATCCTAGCAGCAACTGTAAATTAAATTCGTTTTTTAATATTCCACTATATTAAACAACAAATATTACCTATATTTATACTAATCCTATATTTACCATTGCGAATGATGCCATAGCACTGGACGCACTCAATAAAGTTTTCCTGCCAGTTTTTTCGACTAGAAATGGACTTATACAACCACCTATCAATTGGGATGCAGATATAATAAGCATTAGTATATTCAATTCAATAGATAAATCAACCATTTCAAACAGGATACCAGCAAAAAGTATTACAGGCATAAGTCCACTACAGTGTTGAAATATATTCACGGTAATTACAATAGACAATGCTCTGCGGTTGCTCCGTATATAAAACAGTTCAACCCAATCCTTTTTAAGATTACTTTCCTGGAATTCTTTTTTAGCTGCCAAAAACTTATCAATGTCGTCAACTCTCCCTAAATTTTGCAACGATTTCTGAAAGGCGTCATCTTGATCTGAAAGCAAATAATTGATTACATTTATAGTTAATTTCAAACGTATGTATCTCTAAAGGTCTTAAATAAAAAAATGTTTTACAAAGCCTGTATATGAATGTTATACTATACATGTAATCAACACCTAAACTAATTATAAATTTACAAGAAATATTAAAATGCATTAGCGATGAATAATACATTTTAATATTATAAACTATCTGAACCGGCGACTTCATCTGCATGGAATGTTTTTTGGATAGCATTTTCATTAATTTAGGTAAATTGATTTACAAATAACAAACATGCGTATAAATACTTCAATGAGCTATTTGCTGCGTAACTGTAATTTAGTACAATCCGTTCCTAGCTGACCTCTACTCGCTAAAAGGAATATTCCTACCAAATTTCAAGTCTCTACGCGTTATGGTTCCAGAGATATCGTGATGACTCAATAGATAACTCGATATCTCTTATATTTAAATAGATCTATATTTATTTAGTCAGTGAAAATTGTTATATTAAATTATGTGTCATTTACCTTTTATAAGATAAAATATTGGAGATTCAGGTATCCAAAGTGCGGTTAATGTAAATGTCAAGCATAAAATCACACCGACGTAATTTATCCCAGAGTATGAAAGGTAATGTGCTGCTGTATATAAAACAATACCACCGCAAGTTGAAAACAGCCCCACAGCTGTTAAAAGAATCCCTCTAATATTCGTAGACCTGGAAAGAGTAAGAGTTTAATAATAAGTTTAATGTTATTAAATAATAAGTTTATCAGTAAAACAAACAAAATGTAGCAAGTACTCACTTCGTTAGCAGAGACCCGGTGTTCGATTCCCGACAGGGCAAACTTAGGAAATTGCATTTTGTAATTTATCTGACTTTAGACCGATAAGACACTTCCATCTCCGTTAGTTACCACCTTACCAGCAAAAACTTGCTGCCTAGCAAAAAATTGCACTCCGATACGATGTTTTATACAACGTTATTCGTTAACCTAGTTAGATCCCTAATACCAGCGGTAGAGAGCGCTGTGTTAAGCCAGGGAAAAATACTACGAGAGCTGTAGCTTGATTCCTGAAGGAGTTATGAAGCCTACAAGATTTTACAAGATTTTCAACCCAAACGTTACGTGTCAGCCCTAAACACAGCTGACATGAATGAAACAAATAAATAACGGTATTATGTATTACATAAAAACTAAAGCTTAGTCCACACACACTCCAGTCTAGCTGGAAGAAACAAATTTAGTGAATAATAAAATGACGAAAACCATATCAATTGGAATTAGATTTCTGTTATTAAATTGCATGTAACTTAATGAACCAGGTTAGTGTGAGTCCATTCTTTACTCTATAAACACTTACAATAAGATTACAATCCAGCGCTAATCTATCGGTAATGATATAAAGTCATTTTATTTACCACAGTACTTTGAATCGGTGTAATTACTCTTGATGTAAAAAGTCGCGTGTTTCCGATAAAATCCGTCATACTTAAAGTGTTTTGACCCCAATAGGCATCTAGTACTGTCTGACGTGTGGGCAAACGATAATTTGAGCAAAAACAAAATATACTAACGCTATTTCTCCAACGTACACCACATTCAATATTGCAATAATGCCAATTGCAAGTCCGCTAAAAACTCTTCCACAATATATCATAGCAAGATTTGTTGCAATGGCTAAAATTATATATGCAATAATAGCAATAATACCACCTAATAAAAAGCATGGTTTCCTCCCTTTATAGTTTGAGAGCCACCCTATTATGTATGGACCTGAAAAATATATGAAAAATCATCAAAAAACACTTGTGAAGATAAAATGACAAACCACTTGCTAAACTCAAGTACAAATATAATAAATATAAGCATCAAGGAAAACTAGGTCAGGGGGTACACATCTTTGTCTATTTGTCCGATAGTCATAGTATGGTACACGGGTATGCGATCCCGGCTCCCCGAGCTATTACTGAATCTTCTCAGTCTTCCGAGTCAGTAATATCCTACTACCTTATATTTTCCTTTCTCTTCCTTACAAAGTTCCTATCTTTTTGACCCGTTCCCCCCTTTTATTCCATTTTCCTACCCACTTCCTGCCAGTCCAAGGTGTACCGTGCCGAGGGACTCATGGCTAGGGGCATTTGCCTAGTCGCAAGCGGTGGCCCTGGGACCGGGCGAACCCAGAAATAGGCTAGCCTTATTCTGGCATGCGGGGCTCTGCCAGAATGGACCTATGTTCCCTTGCTACTCGTGGGAACGCAATGGTGATATTATTACATTCCAAAAATGGCGGCGATGAGATTCGCAATCCATCACGTCACGTTCCTAATGGGGGCGAAAAGCGGGCTACCGAGAGCCGCTTTGCTACTTTGAATGTAAGAGGAGGAATGAATGAAAAGATTGATGAAGTATGCCAGATGATGCATGATAGGTGCATAGATGTACTCTGCGTGAATGAGACAAAGAGGAAAGGATGTGATACCACGAAACATAGCCCTTACACAGCTTACTGGTCTGGTGTAAGCAGTGATAAGAGAGGCTGTCAGGGAGTTGGTATCATACTTTCCGAAAGAATGGATGATTGTGTGAAAGAAGTGAAATACGTGAGTCCTAGACTCATCTGGATCAGGCTAAAAGTTGGACTTACTCGGATCTTTGTCTTGGGTGCTTATGCTCCGACGGATCTGGGCACCAGAAAGTCCAATAAAGCCCAAAAAGAAATAGATGAGTATTGGGAAAGTGTGAGTGATACGTTGAATGAATGTGAACCGAATGAGCGAATAATTATGTTAGGAGATTTTAATGGATGGGTAGGTGTGAAACGTGATGGATATGAAAGGACTCTTGGTATGTTTGGTGACAAACGGGTGAATGAAAATGGACGAAGTTTGCTTGGAATATGTGTGGAACATAGTCTTTTTGTGGCAAACACTATGTTTGAGCACAAGGGGATTCATGTGTATACAAGGGAAGAAGGGAATGCTAGAAGTATGATTGATTTTGTAATTGTGGACGAAAAACTGAAGAAGAAAGTTCTAGATGCTCGAGTATACCGCGGGGTCGACATCGATACTGACCACTACCTGGTCGTTGCCCGAATCGGTGGTCTTTTTAATCGGTGGCGCCATAGAAAGAAGGAAACCTCGAGCATTCTTGAACGAATAAAAGTGGAGAGATTGCAAGAAGAGGATGTTAGAGAAGAATATCTGAAAAATTTGAGTGGGCGATTCAAGAGTGAAGACGAAGGAAATGAGATTGAAAGTTTATGGAATAAATTTAAAGATGGAGTGGTTGGTGCTGCTATTGATGTATGTGGCGTGTCTAAAAGGAGGAAAGGTAAGAAAGAGAAGAATTTGTGGATGGACAAAAATGTTCAAGCAGCTGTGTGTGAAAAGAAGAAAGCTTGGTCCGATTGGTTGGCTACAAAAGCGAACCAACGAATGCAAAAGGCAACGAATGATGACGTAAAAAAGGCAAGAATGGAATACAAAAGGGTGAAAGTAATCGTGAAAGAAGCTGTAAGAAAGAAAAAAGAAGAATACAGTGATATGTATGATAGGAGACTTTCTGATGATTTTCAGTCAAACAAAAAGTTTTTCTGGAAATCAATACAATTTGCCCGAGGGAGATCTACTTCCTCGGAGCTTTGTAAAATCAGAAGTTTAGATGGAAGTTTAATAAAAGGAGAAGAATGGATATTGAAGAGATGGAAGGATCATTTTGAAAGTTTGTTTGAAAGAAATGAAGCAGAGGTAAATATGGCCTCTGCGGATAGCAATGAATGTAAGACAAGTGATAGCGAGATTAGTATGGATGACATCATGAAAGCGATAAAAGGTATGAAATCAGGTAAGGCTGCTGGGTATGACAGAGTGTCAGTCGAGATGCTGAAGGCTGGCCGCGGGATTGTGGTAGCTCAGCTGTACTGCCTTTTCAATATATGCTGGGAGAAAGGTCAAGTCCCAAGAGATTGGAGCAAGGCCGTAATTGTCCCTCTATATAAAGGAAAAGGGTCACAGCAGGAGTGCAAAAATTACCGCGGTATCAGCCTTCTTAGTGTCGTCGGCAAATTGTATGCAAAGATATTAATTGAAAGGGTGATTAATGAAACTGATGGGAAAATATGGGACGTGCAAGCGGGATTTAGAAGAGGAATGGGATGTACGGATCAGGTCTTTTCTTTACGGTGCATAACTGAAAAATGTTTGGCTAAACACCAAAAAGTTTATTGCGCGTTCGTAGATTTAGAAAAGGCCTATGATCGAGTGGTGAGGAATGAGCTGTGGTCAACGTTATCTACGTATGGGGTGAGCGGTTGTCTGATCCAAGCATTGAAGTCTCTCTATGAGGGTTCTAGTGCCTGTGTCAGAATAAACGGAGCGTACACGGAGTGGTTTCCTGTCGAAAGAGGTGTTCGACAGGGATGTGTTGCGTCACCATGGCTGTTCAACCTTTTCATGGATAAATGTTTGACAGATTTAAAAGAATGTATGTATGGGTTAAGAATGAATGAATTAGTCATCAAATGTTTACTCTACGCTGATGATCAAGTAATACTTGCGTCATCCGCTAACGAGCTTCAGGAGATGCTAAATATTATGAATGAAGCTTTGAAAGGGAAAGGAATGAAAGTGAATGTAAACAAAACGAAAGTTATGCTTTTTGAACGAGATGAATCTATGATGAATGGCAATATTTTGATAGATGGGGAACAAGTGGAAGAGGTGAAAGAATTTGTATACTTGGGATCTAAATTTACAAAAGATGGAACATGTGACAGTGATATCGAAAGGAGAGTGAATGCAGGGAATATGGTAAATGGTGCTCTGCATGCTTTTATGAATAGCCAGATGGTGTCTCAAAGGGCTAGACTGGCAGTGCATGCTGGAGTGTTGGTGCCAACACTTATGTATGGTAGTGAAAGTTGGGTATGGCAGAAGAATCACAAAAGTAAAATAAATGCGGTAGAGATGAGAGCGTTGAGAAGCATGAGTGGATTAAAACTGAGTGACAGAGTGAGAAATAGTGTGATAAGAGAACGTTGTGGTATAAAAGAAGACGTAGTGACTAAAATTGAAAAAGGTATGCTTAGATGGTTTGGGCATGTAGAGAGAATGAATGAAAGGAGACTGACAAAAAGGATTTATGAGTCAAGAGTGAATGCGAAAGTTGGAAGGGGAAGACCGAGGCGAACGTTCCTGGACCAAATCCAGGACATTTTAAATAACGGCCAGGTCAAGAGTACTCTAAACCGACGAACTTGTATGAAAGATTTAATGAGATTGAGAGAAGCGAAGGAGATATGCAAGGATCGTGGCAAGTGGAAGGATGTTGTCTCTGCCTACCCCTATGGGAATAAGGCGTGATGCTATGTATGTGTATGTAAGGAAAACTAGTTGTCTTAAAACAATTATAATATAGAGAATATTATAATTGTTTCACTGTAAAAATAACATATCTGCTTGGAAGAGCTACAAATTTTTCTTGTAGAAATATAGTACTACTGAATATATAGATGCTTGTTGGAAATTATATAGCAAAGACAATAAAATAAATCATTACTTTGAATATTACGTCAACTACTTATATAATGCAACAAAGCTTCTTAACCTATTTTTAATGACAATGATGTCTATTATTAATGTCAATTTCTTTTTTTTTATTATACCATTGGTTGATTTATAATATAAAATTACAATCTAGCTTTACAGACTAATTAGTAATAGTAACTTAATCTACCTAAAATGTACTTGTACTAAGTCTAGAGTCCAACGGCTATGCTTAGTTTACGTTAATGAGGCATGGCATGATACATAAACTGCCTAAAATAATTGAAAATAAGTTAAATCCTTACTTTCACATAATTTCAAGCACAGTTTTAAATATATGATAAATGTCAAGAATTATTTTATAGCATTCTTTGAGATAAAAATATCATCACGTCTTTCGTTTTGAACGCTGACAAAATAATTTTGTATCTTTTGATCATTCAAAAACGAAGCTTGAACGGAGTTGAAACTGTGGAATTGCTTTCAACCTTATTTCACGTAATCTTTTAACAACCCCCGCGTCCCTTTTGCTGATTTAACTGGAATTAGTTGGAATTAGAAAAAGTTAAAATTAACTCTTGAAGTGACAACCGTAGTGTATGCCGAAAGAATCCTATAAAATATACGCTAAAGTCATAAAATGTACTAAAACATTTCACCTGCTATACAGCCCATGTACGGCAAAGCTGCAATTAAAGATAATTGCGACTCAGACAACAATTCGGCCAGCGGAGTCTGCGCGATATTCCTTAATTTTGGCAATATCGTCCCTGACCACCCAACAGTGAAGCCTAGATACATTTGACCTAAGCACACTGTAAGAGAACATGAAAGTCTAATTACTTACATTTTTACATTAAAGCTATTCTTTAGAATCCAAAGAAAGCAGAGGACAGGCCAGATTATGTAGGATCTATACACTCTCATTAAGCACTCTCATCTCGTACCGATTTAAGAGACAACGACTAATGTTTGTACCAGTAAGAATTTGCGAGCAGTTTCTTTTCTATTTAGTCTATTAAAAAGGGTAAGTAACAGCTTATTAATGTTCCACCGCTGCGCACAGACCACCTCAGTCATAGGAGAGAGGGTTATTAGAACATAGTCTCACCACGCTGCTCCACTGTTATAGCCCGATGTGACGGGAATCGGACATGACCGGCGAGATCAAGCGCAGAATCGACGGCTTAACGTACTCACCGAGGCTATAAAGTGGAGCACACCGCCAACTTCCCAATTTCGAGCAAATATTGAGAAAATCTTAATAGAAAGCTCAATATCTCATTTGAAGTCACCCGACCCGGAACTCGAACTCAAGGCCTCATGTCTGTGGCCGAACATGTTAACCACTAGACCAATGATTGAGTCTGATGTAGTTTGTAATACTACCAAATTATATTTTAATACTTCACTTTTAGTAGATCTATCTTTATAGAAAGGGTTTAAGATGAACAGTAAAGATGGAGACCAAAAGAAAATTTGAGGACAGAATCGCTATGGAAATCCCTTTGAAGTATTGCACGACCAAAAGATTTGATAAATAAAAAATACTTACTGCATGTCGATATCAAAATTTGTCGTTTCTTTCCAGTTATTTCAAACACTGGTAGCTTCATAAGTTCTCCTTAAAATTAACTGTATAGTAACTGTTAAAGATTATTTAGTTTAAACTGGACGTATTATTCTTCGCAAATATCAGGTGTTTGTCGATATGCTAAAATCATTAATGGAGTTAACAATAATAACAATAATAATAATAAATCATTAATAACACGTAAGTTTTATTATTAGCCTTGTAGATAAGACTCCGTTACTTATTAAAATATCATGATTCCCTCATTAAATGTAGTTCATTATCTTGGTTCAAAAAATTGAATATTATATTTACCGACTATTGTAAAAATATAAATTATAAATACTACTTCTATGCCGTTCTTTACTTTAATTTACCATACTGAACATCCAGTACATAAGATATCAATTGCGAATTTCAATTAATTATTACTAGATAATATATAAAGTTAATAGTACAATACGTGTGAACACTTTATAATTGGACACCAACTGAGTGAGCAAAGCGAATACTACTACAGTGTATTCATTTTTTAAAGCATTTTTTTTATTTGTATTATATTGACTTTATCAGGATATTTCGAACCTGCCTCATTTGTCGTGTAGTCCGCTTGTTTGACTACAGACACGAGATCCTGGGTACACGTTCCGAGCCGAGCAAATTAAAAAGTTAACATTGAGTTTTCTGTTAAAAAATTCTCAATATTTGGAATAGTGCCTTGGAAAGTTAACGTTAGTGTCCGTTCACACAAACCGGTTCGGACACAAGAGCAGCTTTTGACCGCAATTAAAATAGAGTGTTAGGTAGTTGAAATAAGGTTTATTTTTACACCTCACCTCTTCTGTTATTGAGAATGCCTGAATAAAAAAGGTGAAATGTAAACCTTATTTCAATTACTCAACACTCTTTTTTAATTGCGGTCAAAATCTGCTCTCTGCCCGAGCCGGTCTGTGGGAACGGACTCTTAGCCGTAGATCTTGCACCTGATCTCTCTGCGGTCGTGTCGGATTGTTATGCGATCGGACACTGAGAGTATAGGAAAAGAGAGTGCGCTTGTGTTATACTTGCGTACTATGCCTCAACCCGCAGTAGAGCGGCGTGGTGAGTCTTTGCTCTGAAAATCCTCTCTCCCATCAAGTTGTGTGGGTGACAAGGCATGTGCCCAGCCGCACTTTAATGAGCTGCTACTAACTTTTACTTATATATTTCCAAGACGCATTTTGGTATCAGACTTTACTTAGGTTATTAATGCTATTTTAGCTTTATTATCAAAATTTCTATCATGGACTCTAAATTGATAATCTCTCAGAATATTGAAGTAGAATAGGTCAAATAAACAGTTTATATTTTACATACTTATTTCCCAAAAACACTTTAGTTTACATTGTATATTTGCAATGTAGGATTTAAACTGAATACGCAATAATGTAAGTGAGCAAGCTAACCAATAAAGCAATGAGGTAGTCACGAAATGAAGAGCTTGGATGGGCATCTAAAAATTATATTGAGCTTTTCTTTTAAAACTCATTACAATATCGAAATTGTCAATTTGGTGGTGAAATAAATCCTAAGATATCCTAAGTGGCAGCCCATTAACTTCCCACTGCTGGAAACAGGCCTCCTCGCTCCGAAGAGCGAGGGTTTTTAGAGCATAGACCCACCACGCTGTCCCACTGCGGATTGGCATAGATATGAGTGTTATCAAAAATTTATAAAACAAAACTAGATAAATAAAATTAATAAAAATATCAGTTATAATAATAGAGACACTGCAAAGTAGAGATATAACCTCAAAATCTTGCAATACTATTAAGAAAATTACTAAAATAATAACGTGTCGCATTTAAGTATAGGAAAATAAAATAAACTTTACACAATTTAACAGTTTATTATTTCCCTAAAAGTTCTTGAATTTCTAACAAAGTTCTCCCTTTTGTCTCCAAAACACAGAATATAGTAAATATTACACTACAACAACATATTCCAGAAAAAATCCAAAATGCTATGTAACCGTTTGTAACATCAACAAATGAACCGAATAGGGTTATGATAAGAAAACCAACAATCCACGTCACAGTTAATGCTACAGATGATCCATGACTTCTGACGCTGGTTATAAACATCTCGCCAATTAAAGTGTTTGGAATTATGCCCAATCCTGAAACATTTAACAATGTTTTGGTCTTAGAAGTGAAACAAGGTTTTAACCAACATAACGTAGACATAGTTTTATTATCTTGAGACATATATCATAAAAAAAAAAACTTTTTATGGTTTCTATCAATAAGAATCAAGAATGTATAAATATAAAACAAATAATATTGATTTCTGAACTTTTTAAATTAATTATATAAAAAGAAACCCTTAAATATTTAGGTGACCTTTCGATAGCACTGTACAATTTCAAGAAAAATAATTGAATTAATTAATTAATATAGCATTTAAGACAAACGTTTACACATGAAATATAACAATATCATTAATATAATTAATATTTCCTTTGTATTTTTATGGACTTAAGTATCTATGTCTGTATGTATCTTTGTATGAATGTATTTATGAATGTATCGTCGTTGTCGCTTCAACCGATGGACGTCCACTGCTGGACATAGGTCTCACGAAATGATACCCACAAGGCCCGATCTTGTGCCGCCTGGCTCCAGCGGCTACCGGCGATCCTCCTTATATCGTCGGTCCACCATTTGGGGGGTCTTCCTACACTGCGTCGTCCGGTGCGGGATCGCCATTCCAGCACCTTCCGGCCCCAACGTCCATCGGTTCGTCGGACTATGTGCCCCGCCCATTGCCACTTCAGGTTCGCGATTCGTAGGGCTATATCAGTGACTTTGGTTCTACTAGGGATCTGCTCATTTTTGATTTGATCGCGTAGAAAAACTACGAGCATAGCCCTCTCCATCGCACGCTGAGTAACTCTGAGCTTTCGAATAAGGCCCATAGTCAGCAACCACGTTCACCAACCACCAACCGATCACCAACCCGCCTGCCAAGCGTGATGATTACTGGCAAAACCATCCAGTGCTTACCTACGGATCGGAAACGTGGTCGCTGACTATGAATGTATATTTATGTTTAAATATATTTTAAATAACACTTGTAGATACGAGTACAGCACCTAAACTACCTGTCGATTAAATTCTCCCACTTTTAGGGTTCCTGGAAGAGATAAGGCATAAGGTAGGACACCTTTATACTAATTTTTATGTTTATTTTTAATTTAGAAGTTAAGTGGTGCATAAGTAAATAAATTAATAAATAAATAGAAGAAGTATTGAAAAGTTATTTTAATTTTAGTAGATGAATTTTAAAAGTATTTATTTTTCAGATTCAAAATATGAATAAGATATACTATATAAATTATATGTAACCATCCAACAAAAGATTAAGACTCCAACGACAACATTAATATCGCAATTAAAAAACTTACATGATAAAAGATTTTGTTCTATTTTTGAATTAAGTCAAAGTTTAAAAATTTACGACCGTGGTGTTCTCATGCTATAATGTATATACAATTAAAACTAATTTAATTGCCTATTGTTGGAAAATATGTACGCGTATAAAACAATGATTATTCTAATGTAGACTGGATTTCATCTGCGAAAATTTTCCACAAAACTAATAATTACGAATAGTTACTATAAAAAGTCCTATCTTATAGTAGGATTACAAAGGATTTATCGCTGAAAGATGCAAAGGGCGGGTGTTGCGATCTCGCCCTTCTCACTCGTCTTTCCTAACTTTCCCAGTCAGAGGCAACTTGGGTACAAGAATGGAACACACATGCTAATCCTCTAATGCTCCACTATGAGATTTAGGAGGATTTCACTGGGTTTAAATGGAAGTTCTAGCATGGCAGCGAATCCCAGAAACCCAGTCAGATTCTATGTCCGGTCAGGATGCGTGAAAGCATTTCTCAGCATGAAAAAATGGTTACAGACAATTTAAAGCCCAGACCAGAAGTTCAGTCAAAATCAATGCATACCTTGCCTATTTCCTTTATTGTCTACCATTTATAATAACTTACCTTATAGATCAACTTACCAATATCATAACCTATGAAAAATATCACTAAACTAACAAGCGGAAACCACTTTATATATTCAACTATAGGATTTCCAATATGGTCCAAGTAGAAGTAAAATCCCAGTAGTAACTGAAAGAAAAAACAATAAAATGCAATGCACCAAAAATTTATTCATCAAGCAAATTGTTAATTGAATTTCTATTTTCTGTTACTCCAAATATTTTTTACTTAATATTGTTTTAATATGGTCATAGCTTCTTCAATAACGTTTCCGTCATTGTACCACATGATACTAAATACTAATTTAGAGCAGTTTTTGATTAACATTCAAATTCGTTTTAAGGACTATTAATTATCTTCTTACAAAAATACCCCATAACTCTAAACACCCGCCATGAAGAGCTGTGAGGGCATTCCGTATGTTTCAGACCAGCAACCCAATAAGTACTGATGTACCTATCGGGTAATTGATCACTGATTACAAAAAAGACACTCTGACTATCAATGCAGACTCCACTCAATTGAAATAATTACTGAGTTATTCATGGTTACTTAACAATACATACCATTGCCAAGGAACATATTGCACTAGAAACTGCCAATAAGATTTTTCTTCCATTTCTTTCAACTAATATTGGGCTAATGCAACTACCCGTTAGCTGAAATGTTGATACAATAAGCATACATATATTCGGTTCAATAGGTGAACCAGCAATTTCAAATATTAATCCAGTATAGAATATTAACACCATAACCCCGCTGCAATGCTGTAATATATTTACGATACTAATAATTGCCAATGCTTTTCGGTTGCTTGGTAACTTAAATAATTCAATCCAATCTTTTTTGGCGTTACTTTCCCGGTAATCTTTTTTTGCTGCTAAATAATTATCGATATCTTCAGATCTGCCAAGGTTTTGCAAAGTTTTTATAGTTGCCTCATCCTTACCTAAAAGTTATTAAACCATTCAAATTGTATGTTATACCTACACTGTCTTCCCTGTGATACTTCTATACGTGTCATAATTTTTATTTTTTCTTTGTAAACAATCGAAAAAAACGTCTTGCAATATTGTAATTCTTTCACATAAAACAAGTCCCATATGTATGCTAGTACTTCATATATTTAAGCAGTAAAATGGTACCTTTAATGACATAAAACATTGGAGATTCGGGTATCACAAGTGCAGCTAATGTAAAAGTTAAACTTAAAACCAAGCCAACATTGTTAATCCCAAAAAAAGTGAAGAAACATGCAGCTGAATATAAAACGATTGCACCACATGTACCAAATATTCCCAGAATTGTTAAAAGAATGCCTCTAATATTTGTGGATCTGAAAATGAACAGAAATATATAACTAATTATTTATAAAAATATAACAAATGGCAGATTGAACTCCCTTGCAATGCTTTAAGAAAGCTGTTAAAGTACAATAAGTCGAAACAAAATTTAAATATCCAGTAAGCGATTTATTTTGGTAACATTAGTTTAACCAATATATCTAATATGAGATATGTGAAAGGTAAAAATTTAAAGCATACTTAACAAAACATGTATTACACAAAATATTTTAATAATAAACAATAAAGATACTAACGCTAATTCTCCTATGTACACCAAATTCATTAGTGCAATAATACCAATTCCGATACCAGATAAAATTCTTCCACAATATAACATAGCAAGATTCCTTGTTGTAGCTAACAATACATATGCCATAGTTGCAATAAGTCCACCCAATATGAAGCATAGTTTTCGCCCTTTACTGTTTGAAAGCCATCCAACCAAGTACAGTGCTAGCGAACATATCAAATATATAAAGATATAAACTATATATGATATGAAAAGATGGTTATGTTCTATCTTTTCATATCCTAATAAGATTCTCAACAATACTACAAATGACAATTGTCTGCAGTATCAGTTTATATCAAAGGTTAATGAGGTAAGTAGCAGCCCATATTGGCCCACTGCTGTGCCTCCTCACATATAGAAGAGAGGGTTTTTAGAGCATAGACGAACCACGCTGTTTCACTGCGGGTTGACAGACATAGTAAACAAGTGCACTCTCTATACCTTCACTATCATAGTCCTATTTCACGGGAATCCGATACGAGCGGAGAGAGATCGAACGCAAGACCGACTGCTTAACGTGCTTTCAGAGGCACTGGCGGAGAGCATATCGCCAACTTTCCAACTTCGTGTAAATATTGAGAAAATCTTATTAGGAAACCCAATATCCCATTTGAATTCGCCCGGCCTGGGATTCGAACCGAGAACCACATGTCTGTAGCCGAACAAGTTGACCACTAGACCAATGAGGCACTCTCAGTCTAATACTTTAAAAATGGTTTAATAAAAATTCTAATCTTGCCAAATAAAACAAGTGTCTCTAACCGTGACCGTGAACAATATAATAAATAAAAGTATGCTATAATACTATTTTAGCATATAAATATTTATTCAATTCATTTATGCATTGCATTACGTATAAGTGCACTCTTTAAGGCGCAAATACTAGATTTCATCAGTTTAATTAATAATTTGTTTCAACACTACGATTTTCCTTTATACAGTAAATGTTAATACCATCTTTCAGATTCTTCAGCCTTGATAAATTTTCAGACTAGAAATTTCGATTTCATGAAACAGATATAAGTTCCTAATTTCGTATATTTGCTTGTTATCATTCACTGCGACTTACTCGCTAACTCTAATCTAACAGTTTAAATGACATTTATGTTATAAAAGATATATTACCTATAATACAGCCCACGTATAGTAAAGATGCAATTAAAGAACTTTGAGCATCCGACAACTTTTCTCCAAGCGTAATTTGATCATGATCTCGTAGTTTTAACAATATGGGTCCTGACCAAGCCACAGAAAAACCTACAATTAATTGTCCTAGGTACACTGAAAAGCAATTAAAAAAATATAGTACATATATATTAAGTTTACCTGTAAAACATCACTTGAAGTATTAAGGCCATCATTGGAAATTAATGTGTCTAAGTGTATGAATATAATATGGACTATTCTTGATTTTGGTGTATCCTTAAATAAAATGTTAAAATTTTTTGATTGCCTAATTACTTATCTAATTCAACAATATGTTATTACACAACAGATACCCAATATTATAACAATCTGCATTTACTTACAGTTTAAACATACCATCTATCAAAATACATTGCAAAATTGTAGCTCAGTATTTCATTACTTACCATATCCATTATCCTTTGACAGATACACATACATACATAGCATCACGCCTCATTCCCATAGGGGTAGGCAGAGACATCCTTCCACTTGCCACAATGCTTGCATATCTCCTTCGCTTCTTTCATTCTCATTAAACCTTTCAAACAAGTTCGTCGATTTAGTGTACTCTTGACTTGGCCCTTCATTAAAATGTCCTGGATTTGATCCAGCAACGTTCACATTGGTCTTCCCCTTCTAACTTTCGCATTTACTCTTGACTCATTCTCTTATTACACCATTACTTACTCTGTCACTCAGTTTTAATCCACACATAATTCTCAACTTTAATATATTTAATATATAATCACTTTTTAAGGTGAATCAATAATAAACAAATAATTTATAAGCAGACATTCTGTTGCGTTGGAAGAATTCATATACCTATTGCAGTTTTCCTCATAATGTTTTGAAATATCAATTATGCAGACGAGTTTTTACGAATGAAAACATGTACCTTAAGTGTTATGTCGTTTTTTATACCGCATAAATTTGTCCGCATTTAGCTGTCGTTTCTTTTTTAACCGACTTCAAGAAAAGGAGGAGGTTATCAAGTCGTCTGTATTTTTTTTAATGTTTATTACCTCATATGTTCCGACTGGGTGGATCGATCTTGATAATGAAGTATACACTTCAAGGGTTGTTTTATGATAGTTTGGTTAGGTTCTGATGATGGATTCCATGACAAAGTGACGTAACTCTTCAATTCTTAGAAACAAATTATCGATATTCGGCAGAATCTTTTATAGGCTATTCGGATATTTGAGTCACCTACCGTAACATCGGTATGGTCAAGTAATTGTCATAGTTAAATATGAATATCAATGGAACTCCTTGACGGCTTACAGTAAGGGTGCGATTTATGGCAAAATATATAACTGTCTGCGCTAGATTGCCATATAAAAGACTGGTGATAGCGGGGTGGTAAAATAACTGACCTGTAACGTATAACGGTTGCGGGTTCGATCCCGGGTGTTGCGATATCAATGTAAATTTCACTGTCCAAAGTTGTTTTATTTAAACGGTGCGGTCTCATTTGAATAATACGTTATACCCACATTCAGACACATTTGTTAGTGTACATCAGATTCACAAAAAATCATGAAATAAAAATTTTAACAAAAAAAGCACCGTCTCCAAAACAAACTGTTACAAATATTAATATGCTCTAAAAAGTAAAAAATTAATTGCGTATTCTTTTTAGAGTTCTTCGTATTCTTATATTTGGAGTCGGTGTCAGCCAAGGTATCTACACATTTAGGTTGTAACTACATATACAAGCTGTAGATAGAAAAGCGGCGCCGGAACCATTGCCAAGTGAAGGGAAACACCTACCTTGACTGACGCCGATTCCGAATATAAGAATACGAAGGACTCTAAAAAGAATACGCAATTATTTTTTTTACTTTTTAGAGCATATTAATATTTGTCACAATGTGTTTTGAAAGCGGGTCTTTATTTGTTAAAATTTTTATTTATTCAATATACTGAAATGTACATTAAAAATAAGAAAACTTACTGCAGCTTGATATAAGTATTTGGCGACTCCTGCCTGTTACTTGAAGTATTGTCAGCATCATAGTCTCTCATAATATGACTCAACCTTTCTATATAAATCATCAACGCATCTGTACGGATCCAAAAAACTGTTTCTTCTATACCTACGCAAAACAATTGTGTTAATTATAGAGTATAGAGGTAATATATACGAATATAATAAAGCTGATAAGTTTGTTTGGTTGAAAGCACTGACCACGGGAACTGCTTGTGCAAAATAAAAAAAATATATTTTTCCATCAAGCAGGGCTACAGGCTATATAAAATACGACCAAAAGGAGCTGAGCATTAATGAAAACTGTTGGAAAAATAAGATTTTTCTACATTTGAGAATTCACGTTGCTTGCGCTACACAGACGGATAAAGTTACGTAATAATCCTGCACGATTGAATAGTGTATCTTAATATGAACTAAAAGATTCCAGGATGGCATGTGCCTATCCCTTGACGTAATTTTTCTATTGTCATTTAATAGTAATATTTTATCTGCCTTTCCTTCATTTAGGACACAGTTAAAGATGTCCAAACTAGTACATGTGTATTTATGTATATCTATATACCCCGATCCGGGCAACTTCGTATTGCGATAAAAAATGTAGGTTGGGAATAGTAGAATGTATAACACTTTACGACCTATTCGCAGACCTACCAAAAATATACATATAAAAAAGAGGGCACAAGAGGGTCTAGCAGATGGTAATATGCCAAAATGCAAGTAATATGATGTGGCGACGTGGGGTTTCATCGCCACAGCACACACGTCGGTCACAAAATTCACGAAAATCGTACAAACCGTTTTGGAATAGTTCGACGACAAACACTGTGACACGACTTTGTTATATGGTAAATTATTGTTAAATATAATAATATGCTCTTCTTTAGTTGAAAAAGCATAGCCGTGACATATAGATAAGTTATATAGATAAGTTATATAGACAGATAAGTTATTGTTTTATTACAGACAACTTATTATACATGTTAGCGTTTGAATGATACAGTTTAAGTTAGCAAAGCGATGACTTCACCAGAGTGAGATGATAGTGGAAGATCATGAACAAAATGCTCTTATTTCAAAATAATAGACAGATTATTATTTCATTACCCGGAGGACAAGATTTACATTTAATGATTATTACCCTCCATTAATAACATTATTTATCGAGCTGAAAATATACTATTGAACAAACTGCAACATTTGCAATTTTTTAAAGAAACTGTACAATATCCATTAAAAGATTCCCTATATATTATAAAGTAATGAACATTAATTCATATTGGAAAAACCAAGATTTTCACATTTGTACGACTTATGTTTAGGTAAAATCAAAAGAAAAATATAAATACCTGAATAACAATCAACAAACTCGAGATTATAAGGAACGATACGTTTGAACTGAACATAATTTAAAGAGAACTGATGAAAATGATGCAGAATATCATAATTTCAAATACGTAACTACTATTAACTAAGTATAGCTTCTTGATGCACGCTTTTCATACGTAATAAGCTGGTAAATGCATGATGGAAGCGTTTTAATAAAGTGTGATTGGGGGAGGCAAACAGAAGCTGATTGGGAGATATAAGTTACTGAAGATATAAAAGAGAGATAATAAATTTAAATATTTATAGAAAATTTTACTACATTCTATATGAAGATTATTTAAAAATATATATATTATTGGCGAGTACATACTACGATTACATGTGTTTTGGGACTAATTGTCACCTTGACACTGTCGCGATGACATTGCTGTTGATTGGAGTGCACAAGTAGAGCTGTCAAGAGCTGTTTCTACCCTACGCTGCGATCTTTTTAATATTATTTATTTATGCACCATTAGGCAAAGAACACCTTATCCTCATATCTCATTCAGGAACCCTAAAAGTGGGAGAATTAAATCGACAGTAGGTGCTATATCTACAAGTCTTATTTAAATTTAAACATAAATATACGCACTTAAATAAATACCCAAGAAGACACATACATAGGTATATAAAGATACATTCATATATCCATAAGACTCTTTCAATAAAACCAAAACAAACTTGTAATAAATTTTAGTAAGCTGCATAAAATTAATAACTCATTTAAGGGTAACTGTATACGTTCCTATAATAAACTCTCACAAGACGTTCTAGAGATGTCACTTAATAAAGTCAAAGCCTTTGGTAAATGAAAGTTGATTGAAAAATCATACTATAATTAACAAAATTACTTACGCTATCATAAATAAGATAAGATTACTTAAGAATAGGCGTGGTAGTAAACGAATTGCTCTAATTTAAATTTAAATATAATAAACTTATATAATTTTGTAAATGATGGTGGCAAAAAAATACAAAATACCCGACTAAGTTTGTTGTGGTCAGGACAGGGCGCGAAGGAACCCTCGTAACTTTAGATTTTCAGTCGTTCATTAGAATTAGTGTGTGGATAAAAAACTTATTCAAAAATGCTGTAATAGGCCTTCTTCAATGAAGATAATTTGACTTTAAATATATACTAGATAGAAATATACAATAATAGTTATTTGACGTTAGATAATAAATACTCTTTTTTGCTTTTGAATAGGAATAGTCTTGGGTCATCCTTGAATATGTAAGCGGGCATTAAGTTCCAGAGCATCATTGCAATAACAGTGAATGATTTTCCGTAAAATACCATGTTACATGGCCCAAATGTGACGCACGAGAGTAGTGTTCGGGTTTTGAGAGGCTACCAATTGAAGCGCTCTCGTGAGAGACATGGCGAAGAATTTCAAAAAATTATGAAAGTAAGATCTTGTGCATATTCCGGCGAAAGCAGATGAGGAGCCACTTCAACTCACGTCGCAATTCCGAGATTTTTTTTTTTTCCTCTCGAGGAATTTAGGGACTTTTGTCCACAAGACACGTCAGCCCCATCGTAACTTAACTTTAACAAGAATCACTGATAACCCGCTATTATCATATTGTAAAATTGTACAGCTACTTCTGACGTTGGACTACTCAGAATTCCGAGATGTGATCAAAATTGCGCAATCCGAAATCTAATATCTGTAATTTTATCTGTACTTTGTTCTGTTTTTTGCATGCAATTTTAGTTACGATGTCATTTTTTTAATTTTAATCCTTTAAATCGCTTGCCTTTTTGATATATATCCACTACTGGATTCCATTACTGACCACATATAATCGTGGTATGTCGGATACATAAATATATAGTTTTATAAAAAATAAACCACGAATGTTTCTGTTTAAAATATTTAATTACTTCATACATTGCCCGACATATTAATCTATTAATAATTAAAATAATTTTTATGATATTTTTTCCCAAACCTAATTTTAAGGTAAAAGCCCCAAGTGTAACCAAACTACTAACTTGTAGATCATTAAAGTAAGTTAATTTGTTCTATAAAAAATATTCTTCCCAACATATTTTCAAATGTAAAAATAAATACAGAAACCTTTCTTTATCTTTAAACTATACCGATTTATTTAACTGGCCTATAGTTTAAACAATTTGTGAACATTTTTAACACCAAATTACCTATGTGTTCGTTAGTCTGTTTATTGTTATAATATTCTTTTATTCAAAATTAAACAGGATAGCGCAAGAAGAGCTTTTCCGTCAAGTGACCATCAAATTTCACTTCGACCAAAGGCTCTCGATGAACATGATAATAAAAGTATAAGTTGCTATAGCACCATGCTCAAAATTAATTTAAATTGAAATATCAATTAAAATTGATTTCATTGAAAAGAAAACTTTATTTTACTAGCGTTATAACTTTCCTTTCTTCAAAAGAATTCTTAATTAAAAAATAAATAACACTACGACATAGTACATATTGAAACCGCTAACCCTCCTAAAAATATGTCTTTTCTGTTCTACGAGGTGTGTTCAAAAAGTATCGCGAATTTTGAATTTTCGCGGGTTACGTATATTCGATTTTTTTGTGGCGTTATGTTGGTACTCATGTCTCTCACTTATGCCGACAAGCTCGGCCATTTTGAATGTTCATTTAATTGTTGACAGCTGCTTTGCTTGCACGTGTTTTGGATCGTCTTCGATTTTTACCTATTCAAAAAAATGGATCAAAGAACCTGTATCAAATTTTGTGTGAAAAACGAAATTAAGTGCGCGGATGCATTCCGAATGTTGACTGTGGCATACGGAGAAGCTACCTTGGACCGAAGCAACGTTTATCGGTGGTACAAAATGTTCTCAGAAGGCCGAGAAGATGTGAACGACGAAGAGCGTGCCGGACGCCCGAGCACTTCAACAACAGACGAAAAAATTAATGAAGTGGAGAAAATGGTATTGGCCAATCGTCGAATCACCGTTAGAGAAGTTGCTGAGGACCTAAACATATCGATTGGCTCGTGCCATTCGATTTTTATCAATGATTTGGGCATGAGACGGGTCGCCGCGAAATTCGTACCAAAATTGCTCAATTGTGACCAAAAACAGCATCGCATGAACATTGCTAATGAGATGTTAAACTCTGTCCGCGACGACCCAAATTTGCTCCAGAGGGTCATAACTGGTGACGAATCGTGGGTTTATGGTTATGACGTGGAAACCAAAGCTCAATCATCTCAATGGAAGCTGCCGCACGAACCAAGACCGAAAAAAGCGCGCCAAGTTCGATCGAATGTGAAAGTTTTGCTGACAGTTTTCTTTGATTGCAGGGGCGTGGTGCATCATGAGTTCTTGCCACAGGGAAGAACGGTCAATAAGGAATATTACCTGCAAGTTATGCGCAATTTGCGCGAAGCAATCCGCCAGAAACGCCCGGATTTGTGGAAGAACAAAAATTGGCTTTTGCACCACGATAACGCCCCTGCTCACACATCGTTGCTTGTGCGCGACTTTTTGGCCAAAAACAACACACTAATGATGCCGCAGCCACCGTATTCCCCAGATCTGGCCCCCTGTGACTTTTTCTTGTTCCCTAAACTGAAGAGGCCCATGAAAGGACGACGTTACTCTTCTCTTGACGAGATAAAGACGGCATCGAAGGAGGAGCTGAACAAGATAAAAAAAAATGATTTTTTGAAGTGCTTCGAATATTGGAAAAACCGTTGGCACAAGTGTATAATATCTCATGGGGATTACTTTGAAGGGGACAAAATAGATATTCATGAATAAATATAAATAAATAATTTTTGAAAAAACACAAAATTCGCGATACTTTTTGAACACACAGCGTATGTCTAATTTACTGAATGTAAATTAAAATATATTGTATTACATAATAATAAACTTTAATTGGGGAGTAAAAATTAAATAAGCACGCAAAAGTTAAACAAAAATTTATTTCCCTAATATTTCTTGAATTTCTAATAAAGTCTTTCCTTTTGTCTCCAAAACACAGAAAATAGTGAAAATTACGTTAAAGCAACACATAGCAGAGAAAATCCAAAATACCACGTAAACATTGGGATCATTGACGTATGGGCCACATACAGTTACAATTATAAAGCCCACCACCCAGGTCACAGTTAACGTTGTTGTTGACCCATTGCTTCTAACGTTTGTTGTAAACATTTCACCAAGGAGTGTATGTGGAATTACGCCTAGTCCTAAAAAGGTAATATAAAAAATTAAGTCTATTCCTAGATATTAACAATAGTGGCAATACTCACTTCGCTCCCAGAGGTCATGGGCTCAAGTCCCATCATGGGAAATTTAGGAAATTGAATTTCAAATTACTAGTTACCACCTTATCAGAAAAGACAAGCCGCCAAACAATAATATGTTCCAGTACGATGTTGTGTAGAAACCATAACAATTGAATTACCTCTTCCTAAATTAGCGCCGTTCCATCTTAAAATGTACCATCGTATACTCATGACGAGACTAGAGTGGACTTTACTCGAAGCAGCGTTACATAGCCGAACGCTTTAGCTCAGTCTCTGTCATTCAATACCCATAAAATAAAATGCGCAGCGTGTCTAAAGAAGTTTTCACTATAAAAAAGGAAATACAAAGCATAAACATACAATGTACCGAGTGTTTCAGTGTGCCATCTGTCTATGGCGTGGGACAGAGTCAAACGTCGTGAGCCAACAGCGGACTAGTTCCCGAGTGATAGTCCGCTAGAGCGATCGACTGGATGAAACTGTCGCGTTCCTGGCTATTATATTATTAATGAGTTCGTGTAAATTGATATCAGGAACATTAAGTGATTGAACATTATAATCCGAGTTAATTAATAAAGTGTTTGATTGCACCAACATTACCCACGAGCGCCCACAGTATAGAAATTATGAATGCCATAAATGACGATGTCGGCGGAGAACCCTATGCTTTATGCTCTCCTTGTCTCTTATTCTCCGACATATAGATATTAATTAATTGACAAAGTCATATGTATCATTGGTCATGTATAATTGGTCTAATGTTTAACTCCAGACATGAGGTCCGAATTCAAAATTGTTATCGAGTTTTCTATTAAGGAATTCTTAGTATTTGCTTTAAAAATTGAATGTATAAGAAATATGAAAGAATTGACAAAATAATTCATTTTATATGTAAATAAATTTATGTAATTAACAAATAAAAAATCAGGAAGTGCGAATCCGACGACAAGTATCACCTGTGAACTTAGTTTTTGTTTAATGTATAAACTTTTAATACAAAGCAAAAAATACTTTATGGCTATTTACTAAAGGTACGATTGTTATAATTTATAATAATTCTATATTCGGCATTTTTGGGGAATATGTATAAAAATATAAGGTAGTCTAATGACGTCCCATTGTTGGGCACAGGCTTCCCCAATCATTGAAGAAAGAGTTTTTATAGCAAAACCGGTGGGTACTGCTATAAAAACTCTTCATCCAGCTCCACTGCTAGTTGGCACATTACACAGCACAGCAGATATGCGGATTTCATCATGATGTATTCCTTCACCAAAAATACAATGACCGATTGGAAAGAATAATAAAGCACGTTCGTTTTATAAAGAGAAACTTAGTGGTGCCCGCCCAGAACTCGAACTTGCATTAGGGCGAATTTAGAAAATTGCATTTTCTAATTTATCTGAGTCTGCACTGGTGGAAGGCTTCAGCAATGGCTAGTAGCCACTCTACCTGCAAAGGCGTACCGCCAAACAATGGGATCTGTGTTCGGGTGCGATGCTGTGTAGAAACTATAAGAGGTAAATTGCCTCTTCACAGATTAGCGCGCTTCCATCTTAGATTGTATCATCACTTACCATCAGACGTGATCACAGTCAAGAGGTAACTTGTGAGCTTTAATAAAACATTTTCAATGTTTGTTTTCCAGCAAAACAAACAATAATTTCATATCAAAATCGGGTGTTATATTCTTTTATAAAAAATATTTCAACTTACCAAAATCAAAACCTACGAAATAGATTACTATAATAACAATTGGAAACCACTTTATATTTTCGACTACAGCACTTCCCAGATGATCCAAGTAAAAGTAAAATCCCAGAAGTAACTAAAAACAATACAGTACATATTACGTTGTATATAATTATTTGGTTTTGGTGTAATACAAAAAATAATTTGATAAGTGAAAGTAGAGTTTACATAAAGGTAAAAATTTTAGCATCAAATATACATTTTGACAAGATTCCATGTGCAATGGTACGAGTACTCGCTTTGCTATCAGAGGTCCAGACTTCGATTTGCGGCAGGACAAATGTAGTAGATTGCATTTTCTACTTTCACTGACTCTCACCTGGTGGAATGTTTCAGCCGTGACTAGTTCTTACCTTACACTAAGCTTAATACCCGAGTTCCAACCCTACGCAGACATCGCTCAGAGTCTCTTTACAAATATAAACTTGCGTAGTTATTTATTCTCTTGAAAAGCACAATGATTTATTAGAATATATCATTGTGCTTTTCAGTAAAGGGTAAAAAACATCATGAGAAAACTTCCATATCCCGGAAGCAATTCAGTGTAGCCTACCACCCCGCAGTATAGCCGCGTCTGGAACTATGCTGTGGAATACTTTCCCATATGAGTGAGCAGGACTGTGCTCAAAACTAGTCTATAAATTATCTTAATTGATAGCTTAAGACTGAGACTTCTAAAATACATAGAATATACTAGGTAATATCTTACTTAAATCTCCAAATCATACTAGTTTCGGTTGTAAAAAGAAAAAACAAATATTCAATCATTTACATCACTCTCTTAATTCTTTCCATATACTCTATTAACATAAGTGTAATCCACTAATAATTAAAGAAATGTAGTTGAAGTCGAGCGGATGAAACAAAAATATTTTATTAACAATAAAAAATTTAAACTAGTGAGATCTAATAGGAATTTTAAAAAGTGGACCACTCGAACAAATGCGTTCCTTGTACAAACCTAATCTTTTGTAAATTTATTAACATATTGATATACCATAATTGTAATTCTTACTATATTAAATGTCTCATCTACTCTATTTAGTTTAGATTATATTGCTTATGATTAAACATTAGAATTTAATATTTTCAGTCTAATTTTATATATTAGATTGTCTGTAAATTTCTTTAAATATATGGTCGCATTACAAATTACTGGTATTATGAAGTTATTTCAACAATTATAATTATTTTGTCATATAGTGCTCATGCAAATCAGCGTTTTGTGCTGACATCAATACAGATCGACTTTCTATTACCGTTTTATTTAAAAACCGATTACGCGAACATTATGAAATTAAAGACATCACTAAAACTAATAATGACCTTTACGGCACAAACCCTACTTAGCCAGGTAATATAATATGTAATTTGATTCACTTTTAGTTTTAAAATTAAATTTATCCTGTTTACTGCAACTGCTGTACCTTTTGGTAAAGGAATCCCAATTTATAGCTAACAAAACCTTGACCAAGATTTATTTTATACTCACCATTGTTATCGAACATACAGCAGCAGATGATACCAATAAAATTTTCCTTCCATACTTTTCAACCATAAAGGGACTAATGCAACTACCTAATAACTGAAACGCTGTTATAATTATCAGGGATATATTTGGATTCATAGTAGAAGCAGCTTTATCGAATATGAAACCAGCAAAAAGAACTAAAATCAAGACCCCACTGCAATGTTGTAATATACAAACGGAAGTAACAATTAAGAATGCCTTGCGATTGCTTCGTATTTTAAACAATTCAATCCAATCAGTTTTGGCGTTAGTCTCCTGGAGAACATTTTTGGTTCCAATAAGTTTTTCTATATCACTAGATCGGCCTAGACTTTGTAAAGTTTTAACAACTGCTTCTCTATTGCCTAAAACAACACAAAGATATAATAACTGTCTTATTGGTCTAAGTACAAAGAAAAAACTTAAAATTAAAATAAAAGCGGTAAAGATGAGAGTGTTAAGAAGTATGAGTGGATTGAAACTGAGTGACAAAGTAAGGAGTAGTGTGATAAGAAAACATTCTGGTATAAAAGAAAATGTAGTGACTAAAATTAAGAAAGGTATGCTTAGATGGTTTATGCACGTAGAGAGAATGAATGAAAGGAGACTGAAAAAAAGGATTTATGAGTCAAGAGTGAATGGGAAAGTCTGAAGGAGAAGACCAAGGCGAACGTTCCTGGACCAAGCCAGGTCATTTTAAATACGGGCCCGGTCGAGTGTACTCTAAACCGACGAACTTGTATGAAAGGTTTAATGAGAATGAAAGATATGCAAGTGGAAGGACTTGGTATCTGCCTACTCCTATCGGAATGAGGCGTGAGGCTATGTATGTATGTCACTGGTCTAGTGGCTTGTTCGACTACAGATAGAAGATCCTGGGTTCAAGTACTGGATCAGGTGATTCTAACTTGACATTGAGTTTTCTGTTAAGAAATTCTCAGTATTTACCCGAAGTTAGGAAATTTTCGATGTGCTCCACCCCTGTAGGCACAGGAGAGCATTTTAAGCATTTGTATTTGCGCTTACACTTGTGCACTATAATATGTCCTGCACAAATGACGGATATTCGGTCAGAAGATGAGATGGTTTTTTTTTACATTATTATATTGAAACCGCCTGATTTTCAAAGGTTTGATAACTGCTTCTGACACATGCTGTAATTGATTTATTTGTATTTTACATAAACTTTTCTACTAAACCAAAACGCAATAAATTAATGCTTGCACATAATTTGCATTCATTCTTTATGAACAACATTACTTTTACAAAACAGTTTGTTTTAGTCAATAAGTTTCCCTTAACATATCAATAAAATGTTTGTAATCTCAATGTATAACACCGTATTTAATAAATTAATATAAATAATCATAAGGTTTTTATTTCTTTATCAAAACACGCATTTCTTGTACAGTAAAATATGTTTTGCCCATGTTTTATTATTTGTTCCGACATATCCTGGAAGGATTAAATCATTCCCTTGTTTCGTTCACAGACATTGCATGATGGTATGAATTAACGTTAACATGAAAAAGTAACAGAAAACTATACCTTTTATAATGTAAAACATTGGAGATTCAGGAACAAAAAATAAAGATAACGTAAAAGTCAAACTTATGATCACACCAACATTATTAATCCCATAATATGATAGCCAAAATGCTGATGAATATAAGACGATACAGCCACACGTTGTAAATATTCCCACAACCGTCAATAGAATGCCTCTAATGTTCGTAGATCTAAAAACAAAGTTATAAATCAAGCCAAATTTAGAAAAATATACTGCTTTCTAATCGCAAAATTTGATAATGACTACATAATAAATAACTTTAATAGTCTCTCTCGCCAAATGGCTTAGTGCTTGCCTTCATTCGAAATGCCATATTATATACAACAGTAAATGTATTAATCAAGTTTAATTTTGTCTTGATCTACACAATGTACAGTCCTGGAAATGCGTCAACATAAAAAAAGATACTTTTAACGCATGCTATCATTAAAATGACCTTGGAAAGCAGACTCATACACCTTCGAAATATTGTTTTAACCAAAAAATGTAAATACAGTGTCCAAAAGCGATAAATCCAGAAGATATCATTATTTTTGAAGTGAAAGTTCTTTAGGTTCATGAGGATAACATTGTTACGGTTGAAACGCGTGATTCGCGTCACGAAGAGGTACAGCGTTTTTTGGGCTAATTGAAGGTTAGGTAGTTTAAATTTTTAAAAATAATATGTGGCAATTTAATTTTCCACTCATCATATTAAAAATATTTCACAAATTCTCTTTTCTAAATTTTAAATTCAAAAACAAAATTTAAATTAATAATTTCACGTGACATTTTTATTTACAATTCGCCATTTGAGATTTCAATAAATTATTTGATTTAATTTTCGACACTGTAATGTTTTAATGACAATTTAATTCATAAATTCCTAACATACGAGTATCTTCCTTTTTCCATCCCTCTGAGTCCCGGAAATCTAAATTGTATAAATATAAATAAGGCTTAAAAATTAATTTGCCATAGAAGTTTCACTTCTGACATGCGTACTTTGTACGCACGCACTTTCAACTTTTTTTTATGAATTTTTTGCTTTGATGTACCATTTTCAATCTGCGTATTACTACATTTTTGCTTACCAGCGTTAAAATACTCTTGACTATACTAAAAATAAAGTTGTAGTGTATATAATATATTACATATTATTTAAAAGTGTTTCTGTCTTAATTACCACTGGCGTAAGAAACGGGATGTTGCTAGTTAACAGCGTAGATTCAGTCCAAAAATATATATTATACTAACGCTAATTCTCCAATATACACCACATTCATCTGTGCAAGTATACCAACTCCAATTCCAGATAGAAATCTTCCAGTATAAAGCATAGCAAGATTCTTTGTTGTGGCTAATATTGCATATGCTATAGTTGAAATAATTCCACTTAATAATAGACATGGTTTTCGGCCCTTACTGTTAGAAAGCCATCCTACTATGTACGGACCTATGGGAAAAGTACAAATATATAAAAAAAACTTTGATCACGGTCTTAATAAGCTGCTATTCTGTAATATAAATTCTATAGGAATATCCGAACAAACTTTAGGAGTTCACTGCGATCAAACACTGTTACAGGAAATATTTATGTGTGAGACGGAAACATAAACATTTCTGTATATGTGCATTGTTTCATGTTTACATGTTGTTATTGTAAATGTAATTAGCATACTTCTAATTCCAAGATTATCTGGAGGAGATCGCTTCAACCAATAAGGCCGCCTTTGTACAATTTTTAACGAAATAATTATGCTATTCTTCTTAATTTTTGAAGTGAAACTTCTTTAGGCGCATGCGGGCAAAATTATTACGGATGGAACGCGTGATTAGTGTCAAGAAGATATGCAGCGTTTTTATGCTAATTTGTTTAAAGGTTAGGTAGCTTTTTTCAATTACTTCACTTTTTTGTACTTTTTAGTTTATTTTTATTTAAATTTCTTGTAATTACTTTATTTAATATAACTGAGATTGTATTGTATGTGACTGTACTGGGTATTTACCAGAGAAATAATGATTATTATTATTATTATTTATAACCAACACGCGGCATTTTATATACAATTTTTTTCATAAAATAAGCAATAAAAATATTTCATAAATTCTATTTTCTAAATTTAAAATTTTAAAAACAAAATTTAATTAATAATTTCCAATATTGACAAAAACCACATGGCTTTTTTACTTACAATTCATCATTTGAGATTTCAATAAATTATTTGCATTAATTTTAGACACTTAATATTTTAATGACACTTAAATTCCTAAAATATCTTCCTTTTTCCGTCCCTCTAACTCTCGGATATCTAAAGTTTTAGATTTGTATAAATATAAACAAGACTTAAATATTAGTGTGCCAAAAAAGTTTTACTTCTGACATGTGTACTTTGTACGCACGCACTTTTAATTATTTTTTATTGCTGACATGTTAACGCTTGATTACTATCTCAGCTAATGGTAAGCTATAAGACAGTCTAAGATCGAATCGTGCTAACCTAGTCAGAGGTAATTAACCTCTTATGGTTTCTACACTAAACCGACATGCAAAGTTTTTGCTTGGTGGCATGTCTTTGCTGGTAGGATAGTAGTACCTAGCTGCGGCTGAAACCTCCCACCAGTCCAGATTCAGCTAAATTAGAAAATGCAATTTTGTATGTTTACTCTGTCGAGAATCGAACTCAAAACCTCATCTAGCGACAGTTACTACATTAATAGATAAATCAGTATTGCCATTTTCCTGCTTGTTTTATATATACAGTTGTGTTTATCTTTAGGGAAAACACTTTAATAATATGGATAAAGTAAATCTACTGGATTGAAATATTTTTTTATAAAATATAAATAGAAAAAAGATAACTATATAGGAGATAATCCTTAACATACATTTTCAAATCTTTATCCATTAATAATCAAATTTCGATAACTGCTAAAAAAGTAATAATAAATTAACTTTGGTTTGCCGGTAATATTCCTGAAGTATAACTTAATTAATTCAGATTATTTCTTATTAATTCAATAAATTTATATAAGCATGTTTCTTGACAATCACTGAGAAACCATTGTTTCATAATAATAGAGGCATTATTAAAGTTTAAACTAAAAGGAGCGTTAATTTTAGTTCTAATTAATTCATATCTTAATAATTGTGGCTCTAACCACATACGGAAGTAATGTACTTAAATATGTTTAATTCTTAATTAGGAGGCAGATGCTTTTCTATTATTAGATAAAAATTAGATATACTAAAATAACGCAGTATAGTTCACGTTATATGATGATTACTGATGCATATGTATTTTCCTCACAGTTGAGTACTAATACTGTTCAGACACAATTACGGGCAACTAGTTAGAAAGTAGACGCACTTTACCTGGTATACAACCAATGAGTAGTAAGGATGCAATCAGAGAATGTTGCGACCCCGACAACTTTTGTCCAAATAGACTCTCTTCATGATCACGTAATTTTAACAAAATGGGCCCTGTCCATCCTCCACCGAAGCCTACAACCATTTGCCCTAGGTACACTGAAAACAGAATTAATAAAAAAAATATTACCCTGTAAAATGTTCATTATTACACACAAGATAAATTTTGATTCACACGAAAACTTACTAGTTTGCTGTATAATTATTGACTTAGAAATGATAATTGTAAGGGGATATTATATAAAGTCGATGTAAGTGAAATAACTTATTATAACCTATATCATGGTAACAAACATCATTAAAACCATGGTACATAGACGTATCAATATATATAATGAAATACTAAATATAAAATGAGACTACGATGAAACGCTCGAGCGAGAGAGCGTAGCATTCCACGCTCTCTCTCTCTCTCTGCTCACCGTCATTCTAATGACGGTGGGGAGCGAGAGATCCACCCCGATAACCGCCACACTCGTGGCACTCTTCGGTAGGCAACCTTGTAACGCTCGTTCAAGTAAAGTCGGCTTTCGTAGACTCATTGAGCGAGAAAGTAACGTTTGTTATTTAATGTAACAATTATTACATTATTGACGATAATTTATATACAATAATGTTATTATTTTATGAATAAAGACGACAAAAAACGTAACTTAGTTATTTACTTTACTTGGATGAAATTTTCACACATACCTACTAATAACACTGGTCTGCAAAAAAAAAATTTTTTTCTCCTTGTTTTCATGCATGAATTCTTCATACCATATTCATATTATTATATCCTGATGAAATTTTTCACCATGCTCATCGGATATGGCTCCAAGATTTTCAGGAAAGAAATTTAAATGAGAGTCCAAAAAATGAATCTTAAGTGACATGCTGCATCCTAAAGCCCTATAAGCAGAAAGAAGCTCTCGTATGATTTGTCGTGGTTCTCACTTTTTGTATTCCCAAGAAAATTATGACAAACTTCCACAAAAGCCACCCAAGCTCTTTTTTCTGCTTTACTCAACTTCGAATCTTTCAAGCTTCATCTTTCATTAGTTCGCCTATATGCGGACCTACAAAAATTCATAGAAAAAAATCTAAACGTGATGGAAAAAATCGGCCAACTGGGACTGATCCAGAACATTTGAATCGTCATTTTTATATCAAAAATGTTTAAAGGAGGATTTCATTGCAGACCAGTGTTTTTGTTTTCATCTAAATTATTTGAAGATATTCCAGATCACGCAACAATACATTTCGCAAAAATATTAAATCAGTTCTAGATAATGAACAAAGAAATCAAAATGTTTGCTTCCGAAATTTCCGAATCTTATTTTTTAAATAATATATTCGATACGTATAATATATAAAAAATTGAGCTATTTCATTTCTGTTCTGTACGAAATTCTACTATACGATATACAAAAATAAATATTTAATTTTCTTAAATACTCACAGCACATTGATATGAGAATTTGACGTTTCTGTCCCGTCATCTGAAAGTTTGTCAGCAACATCTTCGAAGCTTAATAATAACCCTATATTCTAATTTTACTCAGATATTATTGATTCCAAAACTCGTAGTCGTAGTCTACACTTCTCCACTTGAATATTTTAGGCGAATCTGAAAAAATGTATAAATATATGTTATTGTTGTATTTATTTACAATATGACTATAATACGAATAAACAATGTCATCTTAAAAGAAATCCAGCAACCGGCGGTCAATATTTAAAAAAAAATAAAGTTAAGCTCCACAAGGGAGAGTGTATAGACCATATTTTCAGTGCACACGAGATGCTCATTCTATGTACCCTTACTTCTAAATTCCGGTGAAAATATGTTATTGCTGGATCAGTAAGAGATCAGCCCGAGAAACGCGAATGTGAACATGCAATAAAATTCTCAACTTGACTCAACTCAACAGACAAATATTAAGAATTACTTGACAAAAAAGCTTAACATTAATTTAATAGAATCCATATAAGTAAGACGAAGTAAGCAGCAGCCTATTAATGTCCAGAAAGTGAGCACAGGCCTCTTTTCCTATAGGAGAGAAGGTTTTAGAGCATAAATCCGCCACGTTGCTTCACTGCAGGTCGGCAGGCTACATATAATCCAGAATTACTCCAGAATGACGTATACGGAAATTTACTCACGATAGTCTTCTTACCGAAAAGCCCAATGACGGTTTTATTTATTTAATAAGGCAGCCAAAACAGGTCACAATATTTGTTATACTTGAATAATAATATATAATTGTTACCTTACCTTATTAAAACCCTATATGATCGTACAGCAGAACATTATTGTTTTTAATTTTTTACTAAGCGTCGATGAAATAGTCCTATTCTTTAAGTATTACTATATAAGTGTTAGTTTATTAGTATGATTTTATTAATACATATTTCGATCGTAATTATATTCATTTTATTACAAAGTTTAATAAGCTTATTATGGAAATCTGAGATTCTAGCGTTAAAAATGTCTACGTATAGATTGACAAACTCGTTATATGACCGACGCATCCTGACAAAAGGGTGATAATAAGATGCATTATTTTAAAAAACGACAAGAGGTAATATTGTTTGACCTACGAATTCTCATATTGATACTTATTTGAGAGAGTAAAGTGGCGGAGTCTAGGTTGGAATGTAGTATTTTGTGTAATGTTAGCAAATCCAGTCTTTAACGGCGGATATGAAGAGGAGTCACATTTTTTTTTTTTTGAGTCGAGCTACGTAAGAAGTTATTTGTCTCGTGGTGTCCCGACCACTGTGGTGAGTATTTTTAGACACTTCTTTTGTACGCGCTCAATACTCTCTGAATGAACAGAGTAACAAGGAGAACATATCACGGCACAGTACGATACAGCACAGTCCGTCCTATGGTGTCATACAGTATCATAAAGCTCTGCGGGTTTGTAAAAAGTTTCGTGGTTCTTGCAATATATCCCATTTTTTTAATGGCCTTTGTTATATTACTATAATGGTTGCGGAGGCAAAGCTGTTCATCAAATATGACCCCGAGGTCCTTGAATTATCTTGAATTTTGTAATTATAAATGATTTTCGAATATTATATAATAACCGATATACCAAAGCACTTTTTAATCTTAAGATGCATTTGATTTTGTTCGCACCAATCCTGCAGATTAAATAAATCATTCTGTAAATGTATACAGTCATTTGGCTCTCTTATTTCCTTAAATATTTTGAGGTCATCCGCCTACATGAGAGTGGGTGAGGACAAAAAAGCAAAGTCTACGGATTTGATGAAATAATAAATTAGACAAGTTTCTCTTACTAAAGAGAAACTTTGTAGTGCCTATCCAGGATTCCAACCCGCGACTTCTTATCCCTACGCCAACAAGGCTTTAGAAATGTTGGAGTATTTTTTTAAAGAAAAATATTGGGTCTTAGTTAAATTTACACGCAGTAGAGTTCTAAGTTCAAACTTTTTCTTTAATAGAAAGTGCATATTATTCATATAATATTTTAGTCAAAATCAGAAATAAGTAAATGACATAATTTAAATTATAATAATAGGTTATATTTTTAATGCCTTCTCGAATTTTCCGTTGATGTAATATCGTTATGCATGAACAACCTTTGTTTTTATTTCAATTACAAGTAAAAAAAAATATTTTTGCATCCTTTAATTTAAAAAAAAGAATTAATGGTATTTAGCGTAAAAATATTAAAGTAATCACATTTTCACTCACATTTCACTAAATTCGAAGGCAAAGTACTTAATTATCACCAATCCATACGTGCAAAAATTCGAATAAGAATACGTGTGAACACGCTATAACTTAAATTTAACTGACGCAACCAAACTTTTACAGTATGAGGTTAAATAATGCTATAGACAATTTCGGAATACAACTGTAACACATATTTATAAATGAATTTTTCACACTTCGATAACAGGTTATTATCAATGTTATAAAGTGTACAATGTTCTAAGCATTGCCTTCCCACATAAGTAAATATTATGAAAAATAGACTTCAGATCTCCGCAATCGGTAATATGAAGTTGCACTAGACATTGGAGGATTCAAAATGTGTTACAAAAAAGGGTCATTTTAAAATGTGCTACAAGTACTCTTGCACTTTAAACTACATTTTATTTTGATACCCTTGTTATTCTTAGCTTTACATAAATCTATCACACAGATGACACAACCATTTTTGCCACTAGCAGCAGCCGGATTGAATGAATTGAATGAAACAAAAATATCACAAAAGCTGTGTGTAGCTTTTGTGATATTTAAGAGTTAAGCTCGTAAAATCGTTCAAATTATCCATATTCCTGTACGTCACTGAAACATAGAAATCGAAGAACCGAAACCCATAAGATAGACGCCCTGGTCGGGTAATGTTGGAGGAAGGTGTACAGAATCTCATGAACTGATTTCCGAATAAACGCCATGATTCTCAATGAGCTTGGCATCATTGGGCAGGTTAAAGTCGAAGGCACAAGACAGCGAGGTAGATCACTAATGAGATGAAAGGATAAAGTAAAGGCTACGGATATATATGAATGTAACCGACTACAGGACGCAAAGGTGGCGGGAAGTCATGTCTACTCGCCAAAACGCTGGAATATGATAACCACGACAACTCTGATAAGAGTAAATCGACTAAGAAGACGAAATCTATCAAGCCTAGAATTTATTTTATTTATTCCCTACATATCAATGTCACCTAAGAATAAACGGTCTATTTTCATTGTAGGTTTGTGTTATTTAAATGATTGTATCGCCCAATTTATCTACCTAGAACAATTTTAGTTATTATTATTAAACATATCAATAGCACAGTAATAAATAATTTAGCTTTGAAGCATTGTCTTACAAAATTAGGGTTTACACTTGATTTGACGCCAAAACAAGTAATATGTAGGTTTAAAGACATTTATTCTCAAAAGAATACAGAATTCACTTAATGAGATATTAACAAATAAACAATATATGTATATGTCCATTATGTGTGATACAGAGCAAATCTTAATAGTAGGTTATTTAAACATTTAGATATTTAAATGGCGTGTTTACCAAGCATTTTGACAATATGTGTTGGAGTTTTTCTTAAACGCTATAAACGATTTCACACAAAAAATGTCTTTCGGTCGGCTATTATATAGAAGTGTTCCCTTAACCTGTATAGTTTTACTGCCATATTTATTCTCTTTTTCGGTAACCGTAATTTATATCTATTCCTTGTATTTAAAAGAAGATCAAAGAAGATGTAGTGACTAAAATTGAGAAAGGTATGCTTAGATGGTTTGGGCATGTAGAGAGAATGAATGAAAGGAGACTGACAAAAAGGATTTATGAGTCAAGAGTGAATGCGAAAGTTGGAAGAGGAAGACCAAGGCGTACGTTCCCGGACCAAATCCAGGACATTTTAAATAAGGGCCAAGTCAAGAGTACTCTAAACCGACGAACTTGTATGAAAGGTTAAATGAGAATGAAAGAAGCGAAGGAGATATGCAAGGATCGTGGCAAGTGGAAGGATGTTGTCTCAGCCTACCCCTATGGGAATGAGGCGTGACGCTGTGTAGCGCTTATGTATGTTGTATTTAAATGGGACTTTGTTTTAAAAGTAATTTGGGTATGTATAGCTTCGGCGAGTATTTTCCTAATTAAGATGCATGTTTTAAATTTGTATAACTCAGTAATGGAAAGCACATTAGTTTTTTTATCAAGGTCTTTAGTTGGAAAACGATAATTTAGTTGGTACAGAGTTTATATATAAAAACGAATAGTAATATGCAGCCATCTCCAACACCATCTAGCACAAACTTCCTAAAAATATTATATAGAAAACTTAGAAGTTTTTACTTAAACTGGACATAACGTTCGAAATACAAAGGTATTTTAAAAAACTCCACTATGAATATAACTTACTTTTTTAATAAGACATTTCCAGCTTATAGTTCACAAAAATTTTCTGTACTAAACTAAAATTATGTAACTGTCTAAAGAAAATGGTATTTAAAGCATATACGTTTTGTTTATGTAATTTTATAATATAAAAATCACTTTACTCCTTGAATAAATGTATAAAAAAATTGAGCTTATATATAAGAGGGGAACTCCAGACAAAAAATAAACTATCAATTATATTTTTATTGTTGATCATGTAAACAATTTTTCCTACTACAATATTACCACCAATATATATTTGGAACTTAAAATCTATTTAGATTTCGAAATCACGGACTGATTTATTATTAAACTTAAGTAAGAATAATATTTACAGACAAACACAACTTTAAATACATTTTTTTCTAACAAACTCTTAAAGATTTGGTATCGAATAAATAACTACGAACATGAAAATATCTTTCTGCAACATTAAACTTTAAAACATTACAGATTACAACACACCATACTAAATAAATATAAAATATATTTACATATAATGAATGCTCAATCCGGAATATTTCATTGTTAAAGTCAAGGATACTAAAATATTTCCCACCATAAAAATCTTTGCTCAAGGTATAATAAACTTTCACAAAAAATGTTAGTAAAAAAACTTTACACGATTTTGTAAGGTATATATTTCAATTACTCTTAAGCATAGTGAGTCAAATGCCATTTCAATAACTGTAAATTTGTACTAAATCGAAATAATACGAGGTATTTAGGTTACGCCTTGCACAGATCCTTTGACACCGCTCGTGATTTACTGGAACGGACCTTTCGCTGCCTGCCATCATCAAAGCGATGGTGAGCAACGAGAGCTCGTGGAATGCGATAGTCCCCTTCTGCTAAGATATCAAGTCGCCAAAGAAGACGGTTGAGCAGTCAAGAGAGGAAGATGCGGCCGCTTGCACCATACGCAAAAAAGGGTAGGCAAGGAGAGGAGGGGCCCGCGAAAATCGCCTCCTTCCCTAGGTAGTGACTTCTAGTACGGAACTCGTAGCCCGCACAGAGAGGTGCCGTAAATGGCTCGTGGCGAGCCAGATGCTCCAGGCACGTCGCCTTCAGGAAACACGATCGGATGACAGCCGATACCGAGTTGGGCCCGTTCGTCAGGTGCATCGTTGCTGGCGGAGCGGAGGAGAGTGCTACAATAGACCCTTGGCTTCTTCACCACAATGTGTTTTAGCGGATATGAGTGGATAACAAAGATCCCAATAATATTGTAAGACCAAAAATAAGCCGATATAGCTTTGAGCCACAAACAGTATATAAGTCTTTTGCCATACTAACTTATCTTAAATTTTAGATTTGGACTTGGATGCAGTATAGGAATAATACAATGGTCCTTGGATTTGTAATTTGTTTCATATAAGTCAATCAGTAGGTCTACGGGGACAGATCGAGGGGGGACTTTAACCCCTAAGGATATGTACTCATGTATATTCCTTGACTCATGCTCGTTCAAAAGCTATTATTATAAGGTTGAAATAGTAGTACTGATTATTTATAGGATGTTATGAATGTACGTGTAATTTTTACTAATACAGTAACAACCAAATTTTTCCCCACTGTGTTCTATTTCTTTGGTAGGATATTATGAATGGCTTGTTATGACTTAATGTCCTATATCCCCTTGGTGGGGCATAGGGCGTCCAAAGTAGCTTTCCATCGCGAATGAACTTGAGCGTCTCGCTTTACCTCACTCAAAAATCATTTAAAAGAATAGGTATTGTTATTATTATTATTATTTAACAAGTTCACTATATCTTTGGTAGCAACACAGGTATTATAGATATCTCATCTCGATTAATATAGCCTAAACTCCATGTGTACAACCTTTATTTAGTATAATATATTTGCAGTCATGGCAATTCATTAATAAATTTCAACTTTATATTATAAAGTAAGGATAACGATCTACACAAAAGTATATATTTAAGGTATTGTGGATGAAACAGAATCTGTGATAGCATGCAGCGAAACGTTCGTTCAAATAATTAATATTAATTATAATTACAATATTTATAGTTATTAATATATCTTACAAGTATAATTTACAAAAAAAAATACAAATTTATATCTGAAATAAATTCGGACGTTGAATCTTAACAACCTTTACATATTAATTATTTACATACTTTAAATTAGCATAACAAAATTATCAAAAAACTACGAACTACATATCTTTGCTAAGTGTAAATAAATATTAATAACATTTTTTGGAATTTTTTCGGAAAATTTTTACAAAAATACGATGCTAACCCGAACGTAGACGGTATATTTTTATATGTCTATATATATAAAAGAAATAGACAAAAAGAGGATTAAACTGTTTTCGTATTAAACAATTATGTAAAATTATGTACAATAAATATTCAGACGCATTTAGTAAAACTTGTTGTGACATATCAAACAGGTACTTCAATTTATCTATATTTATGGAAATAATGTCAATTCGTAATCAAGAACTCTCCATCGAGACAGAACAATGTAATGTCTGCACAAGCAACTTAAAAAACAAACCTAAAACATTTTTCGTGTGCCTTCAATACTAGGTTCTGTACAATTTTTCGCAAAATTAATATTTAAATAAACGACATTAACATCATGTATCATTAAGTACAAGTATAAAATAATTAGTAAAGTAAGTAAGTACCAGCACATTAACGTCCCACTGCTGGGCACAGGCCTCCCCACTCCGTGGAGCGAGGGTGTTTAGCCATAGACCCACCACGCTGCTCCACTGCGGGTTGGCAGGCATAGTACACAAGTGCACTCTCTATTCCTTCACTCTCATAGTCAGATGTGATAAGAAATCAACACGACCGGAGAGAGATCAGGCGCCTGCGCAAGACCGACGGCTTAACGTGCTCTCCGAGGCACGGGGGTGGATCACACCGCCAACTTCCCAACTTCGGGCAAATATTGAGAAAATCTTAATAGAATACTCAATATTGATTTCTGAATTGGCCCGACCCAGGACTCGAACTCAGGACCTCATGTCTGTAGTCGAACATGGTAACCACTAAACCAATGAGGCAGTTAATTAGTTAAATAATTAGTATTTAATTAATATTTCAAAATTTTTACAAGATATAGTGTATGAACAAATAGTTGGAACTGAATCAATTGCTAGTTGAACTGCAAACATTTATTAGATCCCAGCACTATTATATGTGGATAGATTTTATCATGGTCGCTTTAAAGACCTTATGATATCTGATGCATAAGTATTTATATTATTGGCTCAATAAACCTTGAATTTCCAATAAAGATTTCCCTTTCGTTTCCGGTATGGCAAAAATTGTAAAAAGTAAAGCTATTACACATGTTAATGTAAAAAACCAAAACACCCAATGGCCACCAAGGATTTCTAATAGTACCCCGAAAGCTATATTGACTATGCATCCAAAAAGCCATGCCACACTCATGGTAAGCGCTGATCCTTTACTTCTGACATTTGGAGTAAACATTTCACCAATTATTACATTTGGGATAATGGCAAAACCTGTAATAAAAACAACTTTAAATAAAAAAAGGACAACACATTTCATTTCAAACTCAAGTCAACAAACATTTGTATAAAATTATTAAGTAATCTAATGACGTCCTATTGTTGGGCACAGACCTCCTCACTCATACAAGATAGGGTTTTTAGAGCATAGACCTTCCATTCTGCTTCACTGCAAGTTGGCAGATTACAAGGCCCAGCAGATATGTTTTCCTTCACCAAAAAGTACTATGACCGATTGAAAAGAGTAATGAAGCTCGTCAGTTTCGTTTTACAAAGAGAAACTTAGTGATGCCTGCCCAGAACTCGAACCTGCAGTAGGGCACATTTAGGAATTTGGATTTCTTAGTTTGCCTCACTTTAAACCGGTGGGAGGTCTCGGCCGTAGCAAGTTACCACCCCACCACCAAAGATATGGATCCAAGTAAATTCGTTCCAATACGATGCTGTGCTGAAACCACAAGAGATAAATTACGCCTCACCGGGTAAGTACCTTTTAAATTTGGACTATATCATCAATTACCACCTATCAGTAATATATTTATAAAAACTTACCAAAATTATAGCTGATGAAGTATATGACAAGCATTACCAAAGGCAACCATTTCACTTGAGTCATTATTGAACTTTCTAAGTAATTTAAATAAAAGTATAAACCCAAGAGAAACTGTAAAATAGAAAAAACATATAAAACAAACATCAATAAAATGTTAGCTAAAATTTTATTTCATTTAAAAGAAACCATAAGGCGTGTATCGCCTCTTACCATATTAGCGCGCTTCCATCTTAGACTATATCATCACTTTCCATCAGGTGAGATCACAGTCAAGCGCTAAACTGTCAGCACTAAAAAAATAATTTAAAATACTGTTAAATTGACATTTTCTGATTTTTCTGAAAAATGATTAAAAATTAAGAAGTCAAATAGAATTACGTAGCGGTCTGTTACCTAATAAAGTAAAAATAAGAAGTGATATTTGCGTTTCCACATCTTTACTACCTAGTTTCATTGTTATATTGAATATAAATGACAATTGTAACAGTTGCAAAAGTAATAATCAATATGCATTTACCATACTTATACTACACGTTGCACAGGATATCTTCAATATTGTTTTTCTCCCAATATTTTCGATAAAAAAAGGCGTTACAAAACTGCCAACAAATTGAAAACTCCCAATTATGATCATAGATACTTGTGTACTTAATGTAGATCCAGCGAGTTCAAAAATTGACGCCGAAAAATAAATTACTGCCAAAATTCCACTACAGTTCTGTAAAATGTTTATAATCATGACTATAAATAAAGCCTTTCTATTACTTTTAATCGTAAATAATTCCTTCCAGTCTTTTCCAGCACTTGTTTCGTTCACATCTTTTTGAGATTGTAGTAAATCTAAATCTTCCAATCTACCTAACTCCTCTAAAGTGGCAATAACTTTACGTTCATTACCTAAAAGAGACTTAAGATTTTGAAGAGTTTGTTATAAGAAAAGCTTATTGAAAAAAACAAGTAAATAACTATTATTTCACCTTTCAAAATATAATAAATAGGAGATTCCGGTAAAGTTATTGAACCTAGCGTAAAAGCTATGGAAACACTCAGCCCAATTGATGTCACTGCAGTATAAGATAGTATAGGGCCAACAGCAAACGTTAATGTACTTCCAACTGTCATAAATATTCCAAGGGCAGTTAAAAGAATGCCTCTTACACTTGTCGATCTGTTGGATTAAATGATTAAAATTAGTTAATTTCTAACACGATTTCAATATTAGAATATTTCAATTATAAATCAAATTAAATTCTTAAAAGAGACTCAAATATTCTGACTACCACCAATTAAAGGCGTTATCTTACTTACGCAATTTCACCGATGTAGACCACATTAATTACAGCAATAATTCCTACTCCCAATCCTACGACAAATCTCCCAATATACAGCATAGCTAAACTTTTTGCTGCTGTTAATATAGCAGACCCAATAACTGCTAAAATTCCTGCTCCTATGAAACATGGTCTCCTTCCTATTTTATTTGATAACCAACCACTTATGAAGGGAGCTGAAATTAACATAATTAAAATGAAACTTACAGCCCGATTCCAAAAGTCGTCTCTAGTACATTTTAACTACAGAATCACATCTGAATAGTAAAATAAGTTAACGGAATAATAGATGTGCTAAATCATACTAAAACAAAGACTAAAAAGAGATATTACAAACCAGGAATAGATCCCAACATTGACATGTTAGCAATTAAAGATAATTCTGTTTCCGTTAATTTATATGGCAATGGAGATTCTTTAGGATATCGCAACTTTGGCAGTATTGGTCCAGGCCAGCCAATATAAAAACCAAATATGAAGTGTCCTAAGTATACTGAAATAAAACACAACTTTAATAACATTTAATCAGGTAGCGAGTGCAATGCGCTTAAAACAGTGTTCCATGATGTACATGTATAAAATTTAGCGAATGTTATAAATTTTATTTTCAATTCCAATTTTTCGCCGTCTCGTAAGATAATTTTGATAATTGTAATGTAAAGTGAGCTTTAAGAACTATTAAATTACTTTAAAAATACTACAGGTCACATAAAAAAATAAAGTCAAATTTTACTTGAAACTGTTAAATATGTATTTCATATTGAATTGAAAAAGCATTGTATTTAAAATTGAAGCTTTAATTAATAGGGGGATTTAGGTGCTATCCTTTTTAGTTCAATTTAATTGTAACTTTATTTAAAGAAAATACATTTTTTTAATACTTTGTAGCAAAACAATACACGTGACTTCAGTGATCTATATATCTAGAACATCTGCAGAATTATAATAAAACTTTTAAAAAAATATTTAAAGAAAACACTCACAAATAGATGATATTAACACCTGCCTTTTTATCCCGGTTATTTGCGAAAACATTTTATTTTAAACTATGGTAAATTAGCTATGTGTAGTCAAACTTCAGAGACAAGCGCTATAAAAATATATATCTCAGCGAAGCGTGTTACTGTGATCAAATTTTATTATTGTGTGAAACAAAAACAAAGATTTATATTTACTAAAAATAATAGACGTAGGGATGCGCAAGCATTTAAGAAAACATCACTCGATAATTTATAAAAAAAATATTTGATGTATTAATTAATAAATAATAACTTTATAGTCAGGATACAGGTTTTTTAAATAAGAAAACATTAAAGTGAATATGGAAACTAAAAAATGTAAATGGACCGTCAGCAGAGATAACTATAATAATATGTAGGACACGAGAAAATCTCGGAATTGTGTAGTACTAATACGGTTGAGTTCCATTGTTTCGTAATAATTTAGTAGTAATTACATTAGTATTAAAAATTAATATCAAAATAAAAGAACTATCGCCTAATGGCGGCTTCATATTCATCGAACTCTTCGGTTCGACTGCAAGGCAGGCAAAACTAAGTTTCTCTTTATAAAAAGGAACTTAATTACTTAATTGTTCTTTGAAATTCATCATTGTGCGTTTCGATGAAGGAAACCTGTATAACCCGGGAAAAATATTGGGTTTTTATAGCCGGCGAACCCACACTGGAGCAGGTTGAAGGGTCAATGCTCTAAGATAACTAATTTTGTCGCCTGAGTATAATTAAGTCAATATGACTGAGGGATGTACTCTTTACATGAACGTACCACAATTTCCAATTGTTAAAATATAACCCCAGGACCTATCCCTGTAATTTCAGGACAATGATCCTTAATTAATCAAGACATTGAAAATTAAATAGTAATCAATGATGAGGCCGTGGATATACATAAAATTAAAATTAAATTACATGTCATTAACCCTTTCCAGTTTGCAAAGCGACGTCAAAGACAAGGTATTCAAATTGAAAACTGAAGATTACAGTCTTATGATGAAATTAAAAAGCGTAAGTTGCACTAATATAAAGTAATAGTATAAGGTCATAAATTTACATACTTCATAATAATATTTGAACTAGAGTGGTTGGATAAATAAATAAAAAGTTTAACAAAAAAAACAACCGCCTTTAAAACAAACTCTTCCAAATGTATTAACATGCTCTAAAAAGTAATTGCGTATTCTTTTTTAGAGTTCTTCTTATCCTCATATTTTGATTCGGCGTCACCCAAGGTAGAAGTGTCCCGCGTAGCCACTTGGCAGCTCCAACTTTTAACTTATATGTAGGTTGGCTGATACCGACTCGAAATATAAAAATACTCCTTAAGTAAATATTGCAATGCAGCAACAAACGTAAGCTCATTGCAATTTGACAACAGACAGTTAGATATTTTGCCACAAAGTATTGTGCCAAATTATTGACCTTAATGTTAGCCGTTGAGGAGTTCCATTAATTTAACTACAATTACTTGTCTATCACTCCGTTATGGTAGGCGAGTCAAATATCCGGATTAAAGATTTAGTACCCTATAATTAAGTTGTTTGTGGTGTACAATAAAGTCTATTCTCTCTCTCTCTCTCTTAAGAGTGCTGAGTATCGTTAATTTGCTCGTGAGAGTTGAAGAGTTCCTTTACTTTGTCATTGATATCATGAACAAAGCCTAACCAAACTATCATCAAGCAACCGTTGAAGTATATCCTTTGCAATAAAACCCAATCATCGAAATCGGTTCGCGTGATATTGAATTATTCGTCTATTTGTCACGCACATGGTTAATGCTAATTATAACTTATACGGTTTTCTCATGGATATCATCATCAGAACTGGACCAAATAATGGGACCCTACGACAGCATCACCTTTCATATAAAAAAGAATCTTCAAGAGTAGTACACCCAGTCGAAAGTTATAAGGTAACAAACGTGTAAAAAAAAACAAAATTGATAACCTTCTCCTTTTTTTAAGTCGGTTAAAAAGTATATTAATTATTAACGATTGGAAATTCCAACAAAATAGATAAAGAGTGTGAACTAAAAGTAGGCACTGTCAAAGACAAGTATTTTCATAGAAATGATCTATAAATGAATATACTGGTAATAAGACGAGAGAATCCTGCCGTGCATAAGTTAAAAGGGTTCTGGATCCCTCATTTACGCAACGAAATGTAGCTCAATATGGAGATACGTTTCGCCTGGTTAGGAGCGCAAGTTATGGATTTGTTTCAGTTATGAGCGCAAGAGACATTCTTGTGCCTCACTCGCGGAAGAGAAGGATTCAGTGGGATTTTAATTGACTCCCTTTTCGGTGATTCGCACACTCCAGACTCATTAATCGGCGTTGTTGTTTAATAAATTTCCTAGAGCTTAAAAGTGCCAATTATGAGCTTCAGTCATAGGCAGACTACACTTGAGCTAATTAGATGAAATACATGTCTTCAAAGTCCTACGCTACTGACCTCCTCTAAAAAATACTTCATTGTTAATTAGAGCATTTTGACGCTCTCATTATAAGGTATAATAAACTCAGGAAATTGCATTTTTCTAACTTATATGAGCGTTGGCTGGTGGAAGGCTTCGGTCGGAAGTATTTCAAATAAAACATTTATGTACGGAGCCCACCTATTTTAACTACTTATTACAAAAATGTTATACGTTGACGGTCACGTTACTTTTAAATAAACGTCATTAGCAAGTCACATTTGTAGATACATTTTGATTAGTCTAAGTAGTTTTGTAACCACATTGTAAGTAAGAATTATTTGATTAAATGCTAAAAAGTCATCAGTAGTAAAACTATAACGTTGTAGGGAACTTATATCAAACCTTTTAAATTAAAACACACAGTTTTAATTTAAGTCATTAACTAATATGCAAAATTTGTGGTTAATCTATTGAGTTATTGAGTGAGAGAGTAACAAATATCTTAAATTCATCTTTAGGGTCTGTTCACAGAGACCGGCTCGGATAGAAGAGCAAATTTCGATCGCGATTAAAATAGAGTTTTGTTTAGTTGAAATAAGGTTTATTTTTACATTTTACCTCTTTTATTATTGAGAATGCCTGAACAAAAGAGGCGAAATGTAAAAATAAACCTTATTTCAACTATCTTCTCTATTTTAATCACAATAAAAATTTGGTCTTCTGTCCGAGCTGGTCTGTGTGAACAGACACTTATAGTTATTTATATTCCTAATAATGAAGATATATTATTAATAAATTACAATTTTTTAATACGCAAATATACGTCATCAATCAAATACGTATGTATTTTTAAACCCGATTTAAACAGCATAACCAAGTAAAAAATCTTTATTAGTTATATATTTGACAGCTAATCAATGATAATCTTTTACAGTCTTTGTTTTTGAAACTAATAACAATGCCATAATCTATATTACTAAAGATATAATTATAATTTGTCTTTAGATATCCGTGATATTTAATATATTACAACAAAAATTTGTGAGTTATATAAATTTAATAATATACACAACCGTCTAGTTTTAAGAAAGGTTATGCATTGGCCATTGACCTCGTCTCATATCAGGGAAACTAAGTCTAGAATTTCGGGTAAAAGTCAGGAAACAGCACCATTACATTTATCTAAACGAGAGCAATGTTCATTTTGACGACAGATCAACGAACACAAAAAATAAACTTGTAACGCCTTATTTCAAGGTAAAGGAGGTTCAGTAATCTTTTGCTGTGTTAAAGATATGCATTTTTAAAGTGATACAATATATTTTGTATATGCCATTATATAATTTTAATAAATACGTTAAAATTAAAAATTAAAAATCGCCATCGTGATATGTACCCGTTCAAATAGTCAATATGTTAATAAACCACGAAAATTTAAGTTTAAAACAATTAAATACGTTAAAGACTGTATTATACACAGCATATTATAATGTTAAAGATTATTTAAAAGACAAAAATATTTAGTCTTGATTCTAGTTACAAATCAAATCTTAATGTGACAACGCTAATTTATAAGCCAAAGTATATTTAAAGGAACAACAGTGTTACAGTGGTTTATAAAATCAAATCTAAACAATGGTAGATTCCTTAACAACCTACAGACTACAGACGGCTCAACAACATTTTGCTATTTGATTCCATAATATTTTACTTTATCTTTTGATGATTTGAAGAGTACAAAAATAATGTACTTATCATTTATCCTTTTAACACCTTCTCTACATGTTTCATCGTATACAAGCTAACCCAAAATAACCTTAATTCTAATCATGAGGTAAATTGTAAGTCTGCCCACAAATCACATTATAATGTTGCCTAAATATTACTCAAATAAGGCATAAGGGTGAGGTAAACAATAAATCATATATGACTAACAGAATCCTTGTTATAATTTTACAATTATAGAAGCGTAGATATTGGCTCTAAAACACTTAAATTTAAACACTAGTTTCGAACAACTAAGCCACCGAGACAAATTATTACTTAGCATTTTTATCTACGTATATATTGGTGCAAAAGGCATTTAAATTTGAAGATTAGTTTCACACAACTAAGCCATCGTGACTCATTATTACTTAGCAACTGTATTTGCTTATATATAGATGCAAAAGTCGTTTAAATTTGAAGGTTAGTTTCAGACATCTAAGCCACTGAGACTCATTATTTCTTAGAAATTGTATTTATTACTTAATAATTGCGTATGCATAGTTTAAGGTGAAAATGCCACTTAAATACGAACATGAGTATTACACAATTAAGCCACAAAATTACGATAAGCTAGTATTTCATAATTATTTAAAAACTGATAAGTCATGATTATTATTTTCACATTGTTATATATTATTGAGTTTTATCATGTATAATAATTAAAGTAGAAGAAATTTATATTTATAATTAAATCAATTATAAATAATAATATTTTGTAATGGCCGTTTAGCTTTTTTACAATTAAACTCTGAGTATTAAATCTCACACTCGTGTGAAATGATATTACCATAATATATAAACTATAACATACGATAATTATTTACATAATACGTTAAAATACTAATTATTCGTTATTATACGTTAAATTCTATCTTATTCAAATTAATTCTTTAAACCGTTAAGGCAGACTAGTTTTTTATTTACAGGCGATATCCAAGCGAAAGGTATTTTTTTATGAATACGGTAAATTAAACTGTTATCATTTTGCTGATTTCTATGAATAGTGACACAATTCAAAATATCTATTGTAATTTTACAAGGATATCGTTTAAAAATTAAACAAAAGCTTATTAAATCAACAAATACCATAATGATAATTTACAGTGCCACTGCATTACTTTTGCCGATTTGAATGTGGTTTTTAACACAAGAACATATCACGGATGTGGTTAACTAAAATTTGACAAAATTTGGAATAATTTATGCAACTCTTATTCAGTGAAAATTAAAACTATAAATATTGTATACGAAAACAATAAACAGTTCATTCATCATTTAGTGTATTCGTTTGACTGTAAACATCTACTGCTAATAGAATTGATCGTCTTTTGATTCTAAAGTAATATTCTTTTTTTTATCGTCCCTAATGTTCTTAAATAACTCAGAAAATGTCGTAAGAGTGATTATAGTAACTCGAACTAGTGCATCTTTTTATACTTTAAGGATTACTATTTGATGTAAGGTCTAGGATGTTTTGCCAAACGACGGATCATCTATATAATATAACATAGTAATACGCTCTTCATAATTGAAACCATTTTAAATTATAAATAGAAGGACTCTACCTTTTTATGCTATATAGATTACAGAATATTCATAAGTCACTTCTAACGATAATTAAGCTGATGTCAAAACGTGAAATGTGACTAAGAATACTTTGACCCTTCTAGATTCTTCTTTAAAGTAGAGAGACTTAAAAACTTTCATATACGAAAAAATCTAATCGCCCTGGTGTCTTCAGGAAGGCAAATCTTCCCTCTTTATATCAAGGATAAGCTGCTTAATAAGAATAATGCTTCAATCGATGACGAGGAGAATTAAACTGTATGCCATCCCTAGATTTAACCAATGTTAAATTATCTACTCAATATTTCCTGAATTTCATTTAAATTTTTTCCCTTAGTTTCTGGTACAAATTTGTATGTAAACCAAAATGCAGCCATGCATGATCCGGAGAAGATCCAAAAGGTGACGTCACCGCCTAAAAACTTGACCATTGTACCGAAACTGGTGGCAACGCCGAATCCTATGAGCCATGCAACTGTCATAGAAACTGCTGAACCAGTACTGCGTGCGTTACCTCGGAACATCTCCCCGACAAGAGCGCTGGGCATTGTTCCGAAACCTGTAGAAAATTGGACAGGAGTCATGAATAACCCAATAATAGGTAGTGGTGTCTTATTTATTTCATAATAGTTCCTCGATGTCCCCCGCTATGTCGCGACATGGGGTCAGGAATATGGGTAAATGCGTCTTTAGCGAGCGCACTACCATTTTGGGCAATTTCACCACATATCAACAGTAGATATTATAGACAATACACGTTAATAAAGTAAAAAAGATAAGTATCAGGCTATAACGACCCACTGCTGGACACAGGCCTCCTCAGTCATAGTTCAAAGGGTTCAAAAGCATAGACCCACCAACGCTTTTCCACTGCACGTAGACAGGTTACATATACTTAATAGCTTCCGGGATAGGCAGGTTTTCTCAAGATGTTTTCCTTCACTGGCAAGCACAATGACGGGTTCAAACGAACCCGCGATTTTTCTTAACGAGATTCCACGCGTCTAACTGAACCATCATGACTTTTTATCAACACAAATGTATTTGTTATGTTGCTCGCTATATAAGTTCTTGAAGATTGTCAGGTTTTTTACCGGAATAAAAAGTACACGATAAATCACAGGATGAAAAATTTTGTTTTAATCCTGGATATAAATTGACTAATCAGAATTTCAGTCAAAATTATTTATCCGTTTTACTTAAATGAGTAAACTTTCAGTTTTATTAGGCAGGCACACCGTCTAACAACATACAATCACACCATCTAACATGAATTAAAATAAAGATAAATAATATTTTACCTATTTCGTAGGAGGAGAAGTACATAATAAGAGCGAGCAGCGGTAACCATCCCACTTCAGCGATCACTTCACTTCCAATTCTCGATAGATAAAAATATATCCCCAGGATGGTCTGAAGAAAGGTTGAAGTTTATTGATTTATTGATGTAATCGAAAATATTGATACGTTTCACTTTATACACATATTCATTTATATAAATTACATCATCCAATATGAGGATTTATTGATTTCTGTACAGTCTCGTACCGCTGTCTGTTTATTTTAAAATTATCAGGATCATTTTTTAACTAAGAAAATTAACTCATATTTTGGGAGCGGTTTATGGTCCGAAGAACAATAAAATATATCTTTAATAAACCGGTACGTCTTTCATCTCAAAAATATGATACTATTTTTCATAAATTCTCTTTTGTAAATATTAAATTCAAGCACAAAATTTTATTAATAATTTCTTATATTGACAAAAATCACGTGGCATTTTTATTAAGTTATATATTTTAATTAAGTCTCGAAAATTTAAAGTTTTACATTTGTATAAATGTAAAACTTTAATTAGGACTTGAAAATTAGTTTGCCAAAGCAGTTTGACTTCTGGCATGTGTACTTTGTACGTACACACTTTTAATTTTATTGCTGGCTGGTATTGCCTGCTGGTAAATGTTTAAGGTAGAAGTGTGGTAACTTGGAAAAAGATCATTTACGTCTTACGGTTTCTACACAGCATCGTACTGAAACCAAAACATTTTTACTTGGTGGTTGCAGGTTTGGTAACTAGTCAAGGCCAAAATCTCCGATCAGTTTACTCAAATCAATTTGAATTTAAATAAATTGAAATCCAAAAACATTGAAATATATTTTTCTGAAAATCATATTATATAGTTGAAGTGTGTCTTAACGTGCAACAAAATAGGTATTCCAAGAAGATACATACCAAACTAACAGCGCAAAACGCGGTCGAAACAAGTAACAATATTCTCCGTCCAGCTCTTTCCACAACTAACGGTGCCACACAACTTGCTAACAATCTAGTAGCACCAATTATTATAGTCGCTATATCAGGCCTGAAAGTAATTATATCATTATTATAACGTTTAAAAAAAATTCCAAAACAAAATAAATATCAAAGTCAATTCCTATTTAAAACTGTAATAACTCAAGTACCATTTTTCGCTAAATAAATGTATAGAGAAAGGTAAGTAGCAACCTATTTACGTCGTACTGGCCTCTTCACTCATAGGAGCGAGGATTTTTACAGCATAGACCCACCACGCTGCTCCACTCCGGGTATGCATGCCATACATACCCAGGATATGCAGATTTCCTCACGATGTTTTTGTTTATCGATTAGCACAGTAATGGGTTGAAAAACGCAATCAAGCACGAAAGTTTAATTTAAAGGAAAATTAACAGAGCCTTTACAGGATTAGAAACTGCGATTACTCTATACGAGAATCCACGAGTCTCATCATTAAGACATCATAGCTTTTAAATAAACCTAATTCATAAGTTTTATTAAAAAAAAAACTAATATTAACCTTGAATATCTTACCCTACACTTGTGTGTGTATGAATTGGAAAGTAATAGTAGTATTGTATAAGTCTACAACCGATTGAAAATTTGTACACGATATTTGTATACGGAGAGTGTCCAGTAATAAAAGTAATTTAAAAATCATTGATCTACATCGTAAAATATGGGCGGGCGTACCGCTAAATGTTTCCTTGCATTTGGTTGTAAAAGCCACATATATGATCAACAGCAGCTACTATAATGTCATTGGAAATGGCTATGATCCATATTTATAATAATATGGATCTTTGTTACACAAAATTTTTCGTGCAGCATAGAGGCGTACATAAAATATATCTACATGCCTTCAGATATATTTTACGTATGCTTAAGTACAGAAATTTAATTGCTTTAAAGCAGTGATTATGAAACTTGTTTCTTTTACCGCCCACTTTGAAAATCTATTATTTTTCAGCGACCCCCCCCCCCCTCCCAATTTTTATACACCCCTTACACTTAAAAATCACAATTTCATTAATTTAGTTATATTAGTCGGTTCTAATGTTTAAACTTCCATTCTAAACTAGAACTTTTTACCAGTGAGAGCAAACAAAACCCAACTTTATATTAATAATAATATATTTTTATCAAATTAAAAGAAAAAATATAAATGTCCAATCAGTTTTCGTTTTTATACTAATCTAATGAGATGGATGATATACTATCAAAAATCGTTCAAAGATAGACCACAATCTAGGGTACATTCTTTATTGTGTAGTAGATGAGTTTTTAATTTTAGTAAAATTTAAAATACCATATAAAGTAAATGAAATTACAAATTATACATCGCCCCCTTAAACCAGATCAACGCCCCCCTCTAGGTTTCAAACGCCCTCAAGGGGGCATTGTCGCCCACTTTGGCAAAGATTGCTTTTAAGCGATATTACAAATAACACCCTTTTACACTATATTAAACATATAGTCCACAACACATAACATAAATAGAACTATTTTAAATGTATGAATTAAAAATTTTGACTTGTAATAATTCCTGTTTTAAAAATGAATAGTCCAAAGAGTCTCTTTACAGAACTGCTAGTGAACACGTATAAACAAATGCATAAGAAATTATATATATTGTGTATAGTTTAATGTAACATATTAATACTATTATTTGTTTGAAAGTTGGTCAAATTAAATCAATACGTGCAAATATTTGAAAGACAAAAAATACCTGATCGAAGATCCTGCGATTTGAAAAATTGTAGTTGCAAAAAATAGAACTGCCGCAACGCCACTTGTTTGTTGTAATGTGCACAAACTCAAGGTAATAAAGAGAGATTTTCTGTTAGCTTTTACTGTAAAAATCTTAATCCAAGCCTTCCAACTGTTACCCTCATCTGGATTCGTACCTTTGACTGATTCGAAAATGTTCTCCAAATCATCTAATCGTCCCAAAGAACGTAAAATGTTTTTAGCTTCGGTTTGTTTACCTGGAACAAAATATAGTATTTAATTTTGTATATAAAAACTTGCTTCTATTTTATTAACAATTATCGTATTTTCTACAAGGCGATTAAGACGCATTTGAAATTAATTTTGTATTTTTTGTTAAATATTAACTTATATTTAATATATATTGTAATATTAAACTGTTATAAAACTTGTGCAAATTTATAAAATATTTACAAACTTATATCGAATTAAAATTTTGATTATTGGTAACATAACTCCTAAAAGTATAATATATATATTTAGTATATTTTCACTCTAGTTACAGTCGAACATCTCGTTAATGTTACCAGCATACCATATTCTTTGGACGAACATGAAATTTAGAGATCTATTGAAAAAAAATATCTTAATATTATATGCGAGCAAATAACGCGTCCAACATTTGAGTTTATGTAAAAATGTACGACATAGTCCAAAAAATACGATATAGTATACGTATATTTTTGTTCGTACCACATATAAGATAGGACTTTATTTTTATGATAAAATTCTTAGAATTTGATTTAGAATAAGGTCATTATGAATAACGAAATGTATAGGCTACTGACGTCAAAAAAACGCAAGTTGCTTATTATTATCACAATAATAATCCATGGCATAGTCTGTAAGCATCTTTCTTAACTCGCAAGTAAAGTTTACACACGCATGTAGAGAACAAATTAATATTTTATTTGTAAGACTTCAAAAACGAAATGATTTATTGGTATTCATTAAAAATTAATATTAACCGTAAGTTATCAAGTCTAAGTTTGAGCTTATTACTATTTAATTATAATAAAAATAACATATTCACCTTCGTTAGGCTTGTACAAAATATAAAATTACTACGTTTCGCTGCCTTTTGATGAAAACACACATGATTTTGATGACAATTCGTAAAAAATAACTTTACAGAAAAGCTTTTTGAAAATCAAACAAAACTCTTTAGTCACGCAGTACATTTTATGGTTTCACGTCGTTATTTTTGCCGATTTGAATATTAGTTTTTAATACGAGAAAAAAAAGTCCTTAAATTCATGAAAATGATGGATTATGTATTCGTCTAACGTCGTAATTTACAATGTAGAATAAAAACATAAACTTGAGAAAGTCTGAAAAACACATAATATATAATGATTGGACATCATATAACATAAGAAATAAAAATAAAATTGTCATAAAATTCTAAACTCTTAATAAATTTAAACCCTTTATTAAAACAAACTAAATCGAAAAATTACAATATAATTTGCTTAGAGGATAAAAAAGCGTGGGATTAAATAAATGACTATAATCTAAATATATTAAATTAAGATTACATTGTAATAATCATGATAAAAAGGACGCCCGGTTAAGTCAGTTAGTTCTTCACAAAACAAGTAATGAAGAAACCGTCGTAACTTTAGATTTTTATACGGTCTTTGAAATCATCTTCAGCACATTGGGAATATGTACTAACAACAACATTTGATGATTCAAAATTGCTGTAAAAACCTACTTTCATCAATAGTTTTTGAATTGAATTACAAAAGTCGAATCATAACAAATAAATCAGAAATATTTTATTTACCGGTCGTTTTATACGTTCCTAAATAATTATATCCCGAAATAAAGCAGTATACACCTTAATAGTATGGCATCTAAATATTTATAACACGCGTGTGATAAATTATTTAAATTACCACGTGTTCTTTGCATAAAAAATGCCGTCCAATATTTTTACCGTCAAGGTGACACTTTAAGAACTTGTTAGTATGAAGATTAATTAACGCTATCGTTTTTTATCATGCGGGATAGAATAACACAAAACAAATACAAATGCAAGTTTTGAAACATCTTTTGCAGTGAATGAATTTGAAACTTACAAGCCCGATGTAAAATTTATTATAGAAAAACTCAAAGTATATACTATCAATGCCCCGTGGTTTCACCCACGTATATACCGATCTCGTAGCAATGGAAAGTTTACAAGTCGGACTAATTTTATTAGATTGACAATACTAAATTCATTATATCTTTAAATAGAATGTCCTATTTTAATACAATATCATTTAATAAGATAAGGATTAATACGGATGTATAAATAACATCGCTGATTATGGTCGGTACTTTTATTAACTTTAAAATGTAAAAAAGTAGTTATAGTGGCATAAGTTTTTGTAGACATTAATACGTTCTATAATATTGTAAAACATTTTTTTGTTATAACATCAATAGTTTTAGCACGCGATAACAGATTTTTTTGTTTCACACCCTGGGTTACATTAACGCATTTTGCTTAGGGATCCCTATTATTTTGAGAAATTAATATAGCTTATGACGTTCATTGAAAATGCAGCTTTCTATTGGTGAAAAATTTTTGAAATCGGTCCAGTAAATACAATAACACAAATGTTTCCTCTATATAATATTAGTTTAGATAAAGCATATTATGGTAGAGAGAGGCCCGAGATGCTAATTGCAGTTACTCTTTGACTTATAAAATTGTGAAAATTAGATTCTAAAACGAAAAAAGTGTTTGTTAGTTTCCATTTTAGTGGAAGGAGAGCGTGTAGGAGGTTAAAAAAACAGATACATGAAAATACTCAGTCTCATCATAAAGACATAGGTACTCAGATTAAGGTGTATCACCGATACACCTTAATCTGACTATTACCTAGTGGGATGTGGCCGTAAAAAAGTAAGTAATAAAGTAGCAGCCCATTAACGTCCCACTGCTGTGCACACGCCTCCTCACTCCGAGGAGCGAGGATTTTTAGAGCATGTTCCGCTGCGGATTGGCGGGCATAGTACACAAGTGCACTCTCTATGCCTTCACTCTCAAAGTCCGATGTGACGGGAATCCGACACGACCGGAGAGAGGTCAGGCGCAGGACCGACGGCTTAACGTGCTCTCAGAGGCACGCCCGGGGGTGGATCACACCGCCAGATTCCCAACTTCGGGCAAATATTGAATTTTGAATTGGTCCGACCTGGAACTCGAACCCAGGACCTCATGTCTGTAGTCGAACATGCTAACCACTAGACCAATGAGGCAATTGTGGGTGTGGCCGTAAAAAGGCCTAATAAAAAAAATTGGTGTTCGTGCACGTCAGATATTCATAGTGAAAGTTAATTACACGCCTATTTAAATCTGTGACGTTTTATCTGACGAGCTCGAGTTCTATGAATCTGGCGAACTGCCCTCAACGAAACCCACTACATTAAGGGTTAATCTTTGGGTAGGAGTGGATTACCATGTGCAAAGTTTCTCTCCGTATGATTTTCTGATGTGCTCAAGTAACGCGCAAATAAACCTTCTTGGGCTTCCCTACTAAAAGTCAAATAAGTAACACCATTGTAACATAATATTGTATACCTAAAGAATGACGGGACCAATTTTAATATCCGAATTTTTTGATTCGACTCCGACCCGGATACTAGAATATTACAGAAAATTAATCTATAAAGCCATAAATATATATTTTTTTGTTGCTGACAGTTTAGCGCTTGACTGTGATCTCACCTGATGGTAAGTGATGATACAAGTCTAAGATGGAAGCGCTAATCTGGTAAGAGGTCATATACCTTTTATAGTTTCTACACACCGTCGTACTGGAACACAAATCTCTTTGTTTTGGCGTTACGTCTTTGCTGGTAGGGTGGTAACTAGCCACGGCTGAAGCCTCCCATTAGACCAGACTCAGAAAAATTAGAAAATACAATTTTCTAAGTACGCCCTACCGGGGATCGAAACCGGGGCCTCTGCTAGCAAGGCGAGTACTGGAACCACTCCACCAGCGAAGCCGTGTGCGTCGTCACACACTCGTATTGATATACAAACAACGATATCGTTGTGCGGTTTTATAAAACCACGATGCAAATGAAACAGCTGATGCGCAATTGGTTAAATTTACACTTTCTCATTTTTACAAAGTATTTACGTAATACGCCTGTATACAAATTTCGTTCGTGAATTCACGAGAATAATTAAAAGAGATAAGCGATTTTTAACATATATAAATATGCGTAAGGTAATTTTTCTTGAAAATTTTATAAAGTACACAGAAGTACGCATTCTTACTTTAAAATTTATTTGATAAATTACTGTACAAAGATCAGAATAATGTCAGAGGGTTTAATTAGTTTCCAAAACCACAACTCCTACTACATATAATCAAGATTTTAGAGCTCATTATAAATTAATTCTGTAGAAATCGGATCAACTCAAGCGTAACCACTGACTCTATCAGCTCCGAAAATCCAAGCATCTATTTATTCTAACCCTTTAATCCCTATGGTTTATACACAGCGTAGCGTAAATTTTATGCTTTACACCGCATATTTGATGTTAAATGAATAGCCGGCCGAAGCCTCTCACTAGTTTAGACTAATGTTATTTCCTAAATTTTCTCTGCTAAGAATCACACCCAGGATCTCTGCTAGCGAAATGAGTCAACGCATTATTGCACCAGCTAGATTGAGTTTTCATATTTTTTCCCTTGTCAATTACACAACATACAGTGCAGAGCATGCAGTTTATGGTAAAACTTCTTTACGCAAGTTTTACTTCGGTAATAATCTGGAGAATGTGTGACTAATGCGTTACGAAAAGTGTTATCGGGCGAGGCGAACGTACGGCGTTTCGTTTTTTTTTTAATAATAAACTCAGCATTTCCTGGCCCAAGCATTTCGAAGACTGTACTTAATACTTTTACATGTTAAAAACATAAAAACGATAGTTTCTCTTAATACTGATAAACAAATATCAAAGACACAAAGTATAGATCGATTTTAGTATGTAATTTATAACGTCTTGGCAAACTTTGTTGTACATAGTTAATCAAATTATATTCTACATTTATAAAAGTTGGACATTATTAATCTTTATTTTACTTTTTAGTTCAAATATCCTATTTTATAACTTGTAACGCATGAATCATGTTAGTACATTTTATGAAGAAATTGACATTTTATTTTCATACATACAGTGCTCTATGCTGGTCAACCCGCAATGGAGCAGGGTTTAAGCTGTGAAAACCCTATCTATAATGAGTGAGAAGCCCTGTACCCAGCGGTGGGACATTGATGGGTTATTATTCACCCCAATATGACTTCTTTTTCTAATGCTATTCATGTTTCAACGCGATAAATCTATAACCTGCATGTTAGCAATTAGTATATAGACACACAAAAAGTATTAATTAATCATCACTGTATTGACTATTTGAACGGGTACATACCATGATGGCGTTTTTTTTAATTTTGCCGATATTTCGACCCAGCTGCATGGAGCGTGGTCTATCTATCTACTCAACGTCTGATAGATAGATTCTGCCCTTGACAACTTGACACAATCGACCACAGCAGTAACGTCGTGACCACGATCCATGCAAGGGATCAGACGTAGGGTAGATAAATTCTGCCCTTGACAGTTTGACAACACCGACCACAGCAGTAACGTCGTGACCACGATCCATGCAACTGGGTCGAAATATCGGCAAAATTAAAAAAACGCCATCGTGGTATGTACACGTTCAAATAGTCAATATGTTAATAAAACACGAAAATTTAAGTTTAAAACAATCATCACTGTAATTCAAAAGACAATGTTGAGTTAGAACATTTCAGAAAAGATAAATTTGACTAATGTTAAACTTTTTTTAATTCAATTAACATGTATAGCGTGATATTAACAAACGCGACTTAAATTATGTTTATCATGTTTAATCTGAAACTTGACTTTGAAATTTAATATCGAGGAAAATCAACGCTTTTGGCACGTCATAAACATATTAAATCTTTAATAATAGCGAAATCATAAAACGTTTAAATGTCACCATATAATATCTACGTAGTAATAGTATCATAAAATTGAATATCCGATTTATTTAAATTGGATTTTGCATCCAATGATATTATATAAATTATGACTATAACATCGAAAAATATACAAAAAAATCTCCGATTTCGTCAATTTCGTCAATTTTTTTTAATAAGGGGCCAGTTAGCGCTTGACTATAATCTCACCTGATTTAAGTGATGATACAGGCTAAGATAATATATATTATGACGAATAATGCGCTGGCTTAGCATTTGCCAAGCTTTCAAGAATCAAAATCAATTTTTTTTTTCTTCAAGTAGGCTGAAAAAGCACTTTTGAATAGTCAGTAATCCGTCCGTTGGTAATAAATATACCACCTGTTCGGAAATTTGATTCTGCTAGAATCGAATGTAAACATCTTTATCTATTCAATATTCTTCAATATTAATATCTTTTGTAATAGGATTTATTTGATATATTTCTTAAAATTAGGGGTAGGCAAACCCAAAAGTGAGTAACTCTTATTAAACATGCGTATGCTCAACCCGATTGATGATAATGATCATGATTTTAGAACCAAGAAGGTTCGCCCTAAAATAAGGCATGACAAGTTTATTTTTAACCGACTTCAAAAAAAGGAGGAGGTTATCAATTCCTTTGTATTTTTTTTTATGTTTGTTACCTCAAATCTCCCGATTGGGTGGGCCGATCTTGATGACTTTTTTTTTAAAATGAAAGGTGGTGCTCGTCATAGGGTTCCATTTTTTTTTAAACCAGTTCTGATGATGGCATCCATGAGAAAATCGGATAAGTCTTAAATTTTCGTAAGCATGTGCGTGACCAATGGACGAAAAACTCAAGATCACGCCAACCGATTTTAGATGATTCTTTTTTTTGTTAAAAAGGATATACTTCAAGGGTTGTTTTGTGATAGTTTGGTTAGGTTCTGATGATGGATTCCATGACAAAGTGACGGAACTCTTCAATTATTAGGAGCAAATGAACGATACTCGGCAGAATCTTCTATAGGCTATCCAGATGTTTGAATTGCCTACCGTAACTTCGGTATGGTCAAGTGCTAGTCGTAGTTAAATATAAAGATCAATGGAACTCCTCAACGGCTTGCAGTAAGAGTGTGATTTTTGGCAAAATATATAACTGTCTGTAATCAAACGCCAATGACCTTACGTTTGTTGCTGCATTGCAATATTTGAAAGGTGAGTTATGTGTGAAGCGGTGGTATAATGGTTTCGGGTTCGATCCCGGGTGTGGCGATCACTAAAAATCAAAAATAAATATAAATTTTAACAAAAAAAAGAACCGCCTTCAAAACAAAGTTAAAAATATATTAATATGCTCTTTAAAGTAAGAAATAAATGCGTATTCTTTTATAGTGTTCTTCGTGTTGTTATATTTAGAGTCCGTGTCAGCCAAGGTACCTACATATATAGCTATGGGTGGGAGAAACGCGAGAGCTGCCAAGTGGACACCCGGGGAACATCTTCCTTGGTTGACACCGACTCCGAATATAACAATACGAAGAACATTGTAAAAGAATACGCAATTATTTCTTACTTTTTAGAGCATATTAATATATTTGTAAGTTTGTTTTAAAGGCGGTTCTATTTTTGTTAAAATTTTTATTTATTATTTCTTGTTTACCTACTTAGGCATACATTAAATTGACTGTAGTTAGAGGGAAGAAGACCTCAATGATTTTCTCTGCCGAAAATTGAACCCCAGATAAATCAGGTTCTCCCGCCATTGCGCCAGCGAGTTATCCCTATTGGTATTAATTAAACATCAGGTAAAGAACGTATTATATTTTGACTTGTTTTAGTTGCTCATAAAAATAGAAGACGGTAACAAATACTTAAACGTACTAACTGAATGGCATAAAAAAGAGATGCTACAAAAGGTCAAAATAGTTAAGCTGTTGTGTAACTTGAGTTAGGTTATTTTTACTCCTTTTAGTTCATATAAAAATAACAAAAAAATGAATCGGTCAATCGAAATGCAAATATAAATCCTATAAAAGGACAACATTATTAAACTATTTTTGGACTTAAATGCGTTGTTTTCATTTGATTCTTAAAAAAATATATATCTAATGTTATTTACAGATAAAAAATAATAATTATCGACATACTAGTAAACGTTAGTTCATATTTAATCTTGGTTATTTACATAATAGTTAGTAGCACATTTATCGGATTTAAGACGTACCTCAAACTCCTTGTACTTTGAAATAAAAGTACTAGAAGGTCACGAAAAATTCGAGTTCAGCTTACATCGTGACAATTGCGTGTCGTAGTCCGAAAATACAGCTTTTTTTTATAAAAGCCACATACAAAACCAACATGTAAAGGAAACTATTAAAAGAATTTAAAGTAGATTAGCACAGTTAATGTTAGGGCACAGATTAAAATTCTGAAATGAAACTGAAATCCTAAAGAATGTCGTTTGAAAAGATCGCCAACTTACTCGTATATGGTTTTCGTCGCTATTTAAAAAACAACAAACTTTTATTTCATTTTTATATATTGTTAGTTGTTTATATGTAAAAGCCCATTCATAATAAGCATCTACGACGTCAAAGACCATAAGAGATTAACGCGCTTCCACTTGTCAGGTGTGATCACTGCTCTAATCTATTCACCGATAAAGAAAAGGAATATATCTACCGCATTTCATGTCAATCGGGTAAATAGTTTTAGAAATCTCTTGATCACTGGGTAAGTGATCGTTTTTCGCTTATTTATAATAGAAATGAATTCTGAACAAACCTTTTATAGCGTAATATACCGGAGATTCTGGTATAAAAACGATTCCAATCACGTGTACTATGTTTACAACCAAGGCAACATAGCCCGTTGCTGCGTACGAAGCAAAGGATCCTACAGTGTAGGCGGCCAGGGTACCAAAAATACCAACGATGGACGTTGAAGTCAAAAGAATGCCTCGTATGTGTGTTGATCTGAAAAATACAGAATTTGCATATAAATTGCTTTTCAAGTGTAAGCGAAATAAAATACGCTGTCATCCGGCCCTAAACCAAGTATATTTTTACATTAACCAGTTTTATTACATATTTTCCAAATTTTATATTAACGAATAGTCGAAAAGTTTCTTTAAGCACAAGATCATCACATATTTTGAGATGTTATACTTACAAATGGGTCAAATTTTTGAATGCCTTATATAGACAATTCAATCTTACAATTGCTTTCGTTCCTGGTTCAAATCCCCAATATATCTCAGAACAGATTATATTATAAATTCAATAAATTGTATATTTTAAAAACAATCAAATCGATCATATTACGTACGTACGTATATACGATCTGGGCCTCTAGACAAGTTAATTTCGAAGATTGCTAACGCTCAAAAAATGTATGGGAATGACGTTTCTGTAATAAATGAAACGTCATTCCCATAAATTTTTTGAGCGTCAGCAATCTTCGAAAGTAACTTGTCTACAGGCCCTCATATTACGTACACTCCTGAAACTTTTACATTTCTATTTATTAAACGTTCTATTAGCATTGTGAGCAAAATATTTGGAGCGAGTATCAGACTAGACTAAACTAGAATGAGAAGTGTTTCTCTGGCTAATAATAGTCTATAAAAATGAGAATGGCTATGAGAACGATGAAAACTTGAAACGATGAAAATGAAAACTAATAATAGTAGGTTAGAGCATAACCTCTCTTATCATAATCATAATCGTCGTAACATAAGATGTAACAGCTATCTTCTAATACTATATAATTTCGCCACAAACGCAACCGACCATATGGATCGTTTGATACGTGCCTAAACGCCATAGCCAAAAGGGAAGCCGTGTCCAAAATTTTGATACATTTCCTCGACCCGAAAACATTTTTCCAATATATCAGAGTCGTCGACAGAAGATTAAAAAGGTTGCTTCAGGGATTCACCTCACGTCTTTAAACAGTCACAAGTATATTTATTGCTAAAGGGAGAAACGTAAAAATAAATGGACGTAGCTCAGCAAAACTGTACCAACCCATTTTTAGTATGCTTTTTTTGGCTTGTTTTGTATTCATTACGCATGTTCAATTAAATAACGAGCCATACTGAAAATTGTAGAAGTACTTTTCAGATTAACTCCAAAATATGCCCAAGAATTGATGACAATAGCTTTATAACTTTGTCATATTCTCGAGATAAAGTTATCACCATTACTAAATTTATTGTGTCGACGATATCGCATTTGTGCTATTTACTGTAAATGTTAGAGACTATTTTGTTGACACATTCACATCGTCTTGACAGATTTAGTTTATGTGTGATAAATACTTAAATTTTATTATATTTATTTTGTTGATAATCCTACAACATTTGGCCGATTTATATACATTATTTATCATCCCAGGAAATATTTTTACATGTATTGTATTATGACATCAAGCTTTAGAGTTTAAACATATATTATTTAAAAATTATATTATGGCCTAATTATTGCATTTATTTGATGTAATTACTCAATAGGGCTTCTTATTGTAAAAGTCAGTAATACCACATAAAACTACAAAGTATAAAAAAGAAAATAATTATAATTTGACTGAGATAGTAGACACGACAGAAGGTTATTTTATTTTGTGTTAAATATTTTCTGGGCGTGTTATTACATTGAGTCTCATAACAGGGGGGATGTCATGTCAAGTCACTCTTGTACAAGGCTTTGCAGTTCGTCGGGAAAAGAATAGTTTTACTTAAGTCATCCAAATATTATACTCACGCAATTTCACCGACGTACACAAGATTGCTAACTGTCACCATTCCCATGCCGAGACCACTTATAATTCTTATGGCGAACACAGTTGCCACGTTCTTCGTAACTATTATCAGTATGATTGCTGTCAAATTGAGTATTCCGCCAAGGAATAAACATGGCTTCCTACCTATAATGTTTGAAAGGTAGCTTGGAATGTAAGGGCCTGGAAAGGAAAAAAGTAATCAATAAAACAATTTATATTCTATTACGCTTTTGAATACATTTGGAGACCGCAGTTAATGCATATATTATTTGACCCAACCCGAATAATATCGACATGGTTATCAATTATTAACCAGATAATAATCATAGAATAAAAGCAAACTACGATCTCAAATAATTCCTGACAGCTTATTATGGAGCAATAAAGTCCTGGGCCCGTAGACAAGTCATTTTCGAAGATTGCTAACATCTAAAAAATGTATTAGAATGATGTTTCATTTTTCGATAACATTTGGTATGTAACGTCATTCCCATACATTTTTTGAGCGTTAGCAATCTTCGAAAGTAACTTGTCTAGAGGCCCTGTTCAATAACTTACAGATGTATTAAGAAGGCATCCTAAGACCCCGGAAGTAGTGCTTATTTTAGCGTTTCAGCTTTATACTACACTCAATTATCAGATAATTACAGGCGAGTGTTCTTTATGTATAATAAAACATATTACATTATCACGTTTATTAATACGTTCAATAAACGATTCATTTTATGATTTATCGAAAAAGACAGACAGAAAAAGACGTTATACCGATTAATATTTAATATATGCAATTTATTGAATATCAGACCAAATTAACAGCCAATGTGACCTTCACCTACAGATTCGAATATCACATAAGATGAGTATAATCTCGTGTTACACATTCAAGTCTTCCATGGATTACATATACTAAACTACATTACCCCGACAGCATGTTAACCCACTCCGGTCTTGCAGGATTTCCCACCTCATTGGACTAAGACAGTGAATGAATAAAAGTGTACAAGTATATGCCCATACTCTTGCGCCCTATAGTATATTTTACGCAAATGGTAGGCAGTATATTAACCGCCGTAGCCTCTAACTCTCTAGCTAACAATTGTTAATGAGTTTTATTTATAAAGAAGTCACATCATGTAAAGTTCCTAGTTCAGAAAATGGTTTTGATTTGTTCTAAATTATTTCTTATTCTGTTCTCTTCCAGTCTGGTAGTTTTTTAAGGTTAGTTGCTTGATATGAGTAACCCTTGTTACGACCTTTAAGAAACGAGTAATTTGAAAGAGATCTATTAAACCATTTACATAATTAATACAATTTTCTGAAATCTCTGAAATTTAGATGTGGACGAAAGATCGAAAACAACGAATTTTTTTGTTTTAACATGGAGCTAAGAATTTTCCATGTCCGTGAAAGATTTATGACGAACTAAAATAGTATGCTAATTAACTGTCGTTGTATGATAATGCGAAAAAAACTTGTTTACATATTTAAATGAATCATATACTTTTGACGGCCTTGCTGGCGTAACGGTGTGAATGACTTGCTTTGCTTGAAGACCTAACCGGTTCGATCTAATTCTTAAGTTATGTCTTAGTTGATGGTTTAATCCCTGACAGGATGACACTACAAATTTTTATGATTATAAGGGATACAAGGACTTTGCAGATGCTGCAAATAGACGACTTAAGACGTACATGTCGCATATTATATAAGTATAACAGCAGTAAGCCCATGATTTTATCTACAATTTTCTAAATTACAAGAAAGTTTCGTGTTTAAACAATGATTATGAATACTACTATGAAAAATGTATTAGCATTGGAATGTCCAAGCTGTAATCAGTGGATTACCGTCGTCTAGTAATTAGAGGCTCGGTTGAGAATTTATCATTTCCACGCAAATGAAAATTCCCTTAAAATTGCAATATTTAATGAATAGCTACATCGAGATACGAGTATATGTAATCAAATTCAAACCGCAAAAAGTTTTTATAGAAGAACATGTTAGAAGCCTTATGTAAGGGAATCTGATTAAGAATCCTAAATTGAGGAATATATTTCCAGGCTTTCGCTAGTGACACTGCACTTGGCGTCCCTGGGGAAATCATACAGGACTTCGTGAATAGAATTAATTAAATTCTGGAAGAAAAAAAGAAACAAAGAAGATAAAATTCGTAGCCTACAAAAGAAATACAAATAAAAAAACAGCTAAAACTTAATGCATTTCTGTCAAGAACATAAACTTATAACATGGTTTTAAGAGCAATGGTTTTAATATTCGAAGAGCAATTATATACATGCGTATTTGCCTTATTACGTAATTATATTAAAAATTATATAAAAAAATGTCATCCAAATATAATCTTCGCTAATCAATATGTAGGACCATATCACGATATTGACATACGACGATGTACCATAATAAACCTGACATGGGATGAATAATATTTCTATATATTTAAAGAAGTCATAAATATTCATGTTTTTTACAAGAATATCACGTGAACAGATGGTGATAAAATACTTAATTTCTTCCACTAATATTTCCTTTTTTGTTTATTGCGTACACCCACAGCATCGTCTAATCGATTATAAAATATTAAACTTGCAATAGTTAAATTATATTTTAATTATATAAAAGAGTTTTTATTTTTCATTTTAATAGAATATATAAACATTGTTTTACTTTTTCTAGCTCTGAATTCCATTTTTATTAGCGATTAAGAGCCGACCATTTGAAACATAGTACAAGATTATTAATATGTCACTTAGGTTCCCCCTATGATTTACTGATTTTGACTTTCAACAATAGAGAAAATATTTTTTTTAATACTAGTCAATTAGAAGCAAGTGTACGAATTCGCGCAAAATTTTTGATTAGCATGTGATAAATATATATACATATACTAGCTGACCCAGCAAACGTTGTTTTGGCATATAATAACTATTATCGTTATTAAAAAATTGGGGCTGGCGATAGAAAGGTGAAAATTTAGTTGTTGTATGTATTTTTTAAGTCCACATCATAAAAAAGTAAAAACAAAAAAATTTATCAACAAAATTTTTAAAAAATTTAAGGGGATGAAAAATGGACATTGTCCGATGCTTCATCCTAGCCGATATGCACGCAAAGATTCACGAATATCGGTCGAGCCGTTTCGAAGGAGTTTAACTTCAAATTTTTCAAATTTTCTAACACCGTGACACGAAATTTTATATATTAGATTATTGCATAAAATAGCAATGGGTGATTTCAAAAAAATGACGATTGAGATCTATAAAGAAAGGTCTCGTATAATAATCAAACTAAATAAACTACAAAATTTTTGTCTATTTGTCTGGAATTATCAAATGAATTTTAAGCAACTCACAAATATGTCAGAGGTTTTTACAGTGGATATTAATAGCAGTTTAAAACTCTGGCCTGTTTTGGATGATGGAAGCCAAACAATTTGTGCGGAAGAAATTGCGACGCTTCACAGGCTTACCTTTATTTAATTTTACACTTGCTCGTTTCACCTTACCTAATGTTACATTTTACAAGAGACACAAATTAACTACCCCTTGATAAACCTTAGGATCGATATAAACAATAGTTCTCACCAACTATGGCTCCGACGTAAAGAAGAGACCCAATCCATGAAACTTCTAAATCTGTTATTAAGTTTCCAAGAGGTGTTTGTTCAGGGTCTTGCAATTTTGGTATAATCGGTGCCGACCATCCTACACTATAGCCGTCAATAAATTGGCCAATGTTTACTGGAACAACAAGAAAAACATATTATTCAATTTTTACTTTATACTTACGCTCTCGCTATATATAAAAAAATCGAATAAAAAAAATTGGTCAAATATTAAGCCCTGAATTAATTCAATTGAAAGTTTGGGTTGAATCTATGTCTATTGAAAGCTCACGTAAGAGATTTAAAGTTCTCTATCTACGCAAAGACCTTATTAAGTTCGTGCTAACTGGTATACGCATTTTCACTAGCATTTTATATCATTTGCCTTATGAGGTGTACATAACACCTCACCAATATAATAATACAGTCTAATATGGTACTGTACAAAACTGGTAAGTGGTGAATAACAACCCAGAACATGAATTTTGATGTTAGGGTACGTCTTTATGTGTAGGCTTTTAACTAACCACGACTAAAGCATTCTAGACCTAAACAATATATTTATTTATGTTTTTTAGTATTTATTTTCATTAAAAGGTAGTCAAAAAGGTATTCACTAGTAATTGAATGATTTATGAGTTACTGCTACAAAATAAAGTTTACATTAAAATTAATGGAATAACGTAGTTTTAAGATTTAAGTAATTGTTAGGCTTTCATTTATTTCAAAATGTATTAAATGTGTCTAAATTAAAATCATATTTAAAAATATAATTTGAAATAGCCTTCACATGATCTCATCGTACATATCGCCTGAAAATCATACACATATTTAATTATCAAATTGAGTGTATGGATATTGATTAATAAATCTTCTCGAAAATTTTTATCTTAAAACAGCGTCTGAAAACGATAACTGAAATGAAATGTTTTCTATTTCAGTCAGGAAATAATTTAACAAATAGTTCTTTAAAGCTTGTCTCTAATCCATAGTAATGTTCCCTTATTTAATACTTTAATATTCCAAAATAAAATATTCCTTAACCAATATTGTTTTAATATAAGGAACTGGATCGTCACACCATTTAAAATGTGAAGCAAATAATTTATGTAAACATTATAAGGATCCCTTGTACAAATGTTATTATTTTTATTTAATAAGATGAAACGTTTATTACGTATTTATCTCTAAGAAATCCCATCTTCTTAATATTAATAATACGTCAATGTTATTTTATCATAAAATATGATAAATCCAATTTTCTGATATATTTATGGACATTTGAATCTTCCTCATTTCATTAGTAAGTATGAAAGTCTTGATATATTTTTGTTAAAAGATCCAAAAAAAAATTCAAATACTTACCACATGCAACAATAAATATTTGCGCGCGTAAATTCATTTTTAAACAAAGCCGTTATTAAATACACGTCGCAAATTACGTTAAGTTAAAGCAGAGTTAATAAAATGTATTTTTTTCATTTATAATTAAATGTGAATGTTTATTGTAGGAATACCATCTCTTGTGCCTATTGAAGAACTACTAATATCTAAGGACGAGGTAGGGTGTCTACATTAAAACCGGTCAACATTTTTATGATCGAATTCAAGGTCGGACAGCAATGATATAACAAGCTTATTAAGTAAAAGGCAGCGAAGATGAAAGGATCTAAGATGAAATTTTCAAATCCTTATTATTCCAAATGAACATGTTAAAAAAAAATATGTCCAAAGTTCACATGTCAGAAGTGAAACTTCGTGGCCAAACTAATTTTTAAATCTTGTTTATATTTATACAAATGTAAAACTTTAGATTTCCTAGACTTGGAGTGAGGGAAAAGGAAGATACGTTAGGAAGTTAATGAATTTAATTGTCATTACAAGTGTCGAAAATTAATACAAATAAATTATTGTAATCTCATGACGAACTGTTAATAAAAATACCACGTGTTATTTGTCAGTATTAGAAACTATTAATTAAATTTTGTTTTTGAATTTAAAATTTATAAAATATTTTTATTTTATTAAAAATAGTATTTAAATTACACAATGACGAATGGTAAATCAAAATGCCACGTGTTATTTGTAATTATTACAAATACCTAACCTTCAAACGAAGTAGCATAAAAAACGCTGCACATCTTCGTGACGCTAATGAAGCGTTTCATTGTAAAAAATTTACCATCATGCGTCTAAATAAGTTTTACTTCGAAATTACACTCAAATAGAAAAATTTTATGTCAAAATTGTGCACTTTTATTTGTGTGTATTAAATAATACTAAGACGTCATGCTTGGGTATGTAACATTCTTTAGAGTAAAATTGGCTCTCCACGACTAAGCGAGCGAGAGAATTCTAGTTGACACGTCACTTCTATAATCTATTTACAGACAATTATAATTATACTCATTGTAAATGCTATTATTTTATGAATACAGAACAAAAACAGTTCAATATCACATTAGACCTCGTCTTGATAAAGTTTTTTTTCTGTCATCTGGTTTGTGAGGCACACACCCGGAATATTTATGTTACAGGTTGTCTTAACAGTGACATCACTTTTTTCGCACATTTGTCTGGAGTTTATGACTCGGCCAGGAAATAGACCTCGTAATTGGCACAAAAACCCAACGTAACCTTCATCATCCATTGTATAGGCAACTGTGGAGCACTCGCGTATTCCTTTCTGATGTCCCGTATTAATCCAACTTAGAGTTCAAGAAGGTGCAAGAACGTGCGCAAATATGCATTGCCTTGTACCCCGCCTTTTCCGGCGGTGGAAACTGTGTCTTCACCGGATGATAAGCGATGAAAGTATAGTTAAGTTCAGTAAATAATCACCAAATAATACCACATATTTTCTTGTTATGCCTAGGAAGTAGTAAGTAGCAACCCTTTTAACGTCCCACTGATGGGCACAGGCCTCCTCACTCCGAGGAGCGAGGGGTTTTAGAGCGTAGACCCACGTTCTAAAACCCCTCGCTCCTCCCACGCCACGTTGCTCCACTGCGGATTGGTGTACACAAGTGCACTCTCTATTCCTTCACTCTCATAGTCCGATGTGACGGGAATCCGACACGACCGAAGAGAGTTCAGAGAGATCAGGCGCAGGACCGACGGCTTAACGTGCTCTCCGAGGCACGGGGGTGTATCACACCGCCAACTTTCCAACTTCAGGCAAATATTGAAAAAATCTTTAATAGAAAACTCAATATTGATTTTTGAATTGGGCCGACCCGGGACACGACCCCAGGACCTCGTGTCTGTAGTCGAACATGCTAACCACTAGACCAATGAGGCAGTCCTATGCCTAAAAGTCAGTTGTTATGCATAAAAAATCGCAATTTATAAAAACAGTATGTTCATTCAAAATAATTACTATATATATATATAAATTTAATTAATTATAAGCCGTAAATAATTTCAGTTTTTGAGTTGAGGCACTTTATTGAAACCGCCAAAGGTCTTTGTATCGTAAAATTGTATAGAAATAAACATTTTAAGAAGTCATATGACTTATATCTTAGCAGAGTAGTGCCCACGCAGGGGTAGAGGATAGAACACGGTATACCCATAAAACAATTGAACAAAAAGGTATATAAATTTTTAAATCTAATAATAATCAAACCCTCATATTTTTAATAAGGTTTACAATTATTGGTTTCTCAGAACTAATCTTTGAAACCGCGGAACGCAATATATTATGTCTCATTACGATTAATCATAGTTACATTATATATCATACTAGTTGCACCCGCGAACCCGTCTGCGTGGAATGTTTTTAGGTAGCATTTTTATTAATTCAGGCAAATTGTTTCACAAATAAGAAACAGACGTATAACACTCCCGCAATCCCCCTTGCGGGTGGAATTTCGTACAATCCCTTCTTAGCTGACCTCTACTCGCCAAAGGGAATATTCCTACCAGATTCCAAGTCTCTACGCTTTCTGGTTCCAAAGATATCATGATGTGTCAATAGATAACTGAATATCTCTCATATATACAAGCTGAACCCGCGACTTCGTCTGCGTTAAATGTTTTTTTGATTGGTTTGAATGTGTAGCATTTTCATTAATTTAGGCAAATTGCTTTACAAATAAAAAACATACGTTTAAATACTTCAATGAGTTATTTGCTATGTATTACTGCAAAGAGCTTATAGTCCTTGTTCAGGCGCTAGGTTATCGCTGTATCAAATTTCAATCAATTTCTTAATATCAGTTCTTAGGTGACCTCTACTCGTCAAAAGGAATAGTCATACCAAATTTCAAGTCTCTACGCCTTATGGAGATGTCGTGATGAGTCAATATAGATAAAGAACCGCACATTGACAAAATTTTCCCATATTAGTTTAATGTATTTTTTACGCTAAAGAAGTCTCACAAGTATTGCTGTTATTTATTGATATAACTTGATGCCTTATACTAAAAAACTTGTTCAGCAAGTATCATGATTTTAGATTTCTTGTTCCGACTTTAGCATATGAAGTGCATACTCTATTTATATCTTCCTATAAATGTAAATGAAGTTTGTCTAACATAGAAATCTTAGCAATCAATCCAAAACTCATGTAACGTTATGTCATATCGTACATAATTATTGAAACCAAAATTCTTTAGGCGCATGGGAGTAAAATATTTTCGGATGAAACGTGTGATTATCGTCACGAAGTTGTACAGCGTTTTAAATTCATTTGAAGGTTAGCTTTAATATTTACAAATAAAATTTTAACTTGCCACTCGTCATTTAATATACTATTTTTCGTCAAATATAAACTAAAAATATTTCATAAATTCTCTTTTCTAAATTTTAAATCCAAAAACAAAATATAAATAATAATTTCTAATGTTGACAAAAAACACGTGGCATTTTTATTTACAATTCCTCACATGAGATTTCAATCATTTATTTGTATTAATGTACGACTCTTTTAATATTTTCATGACAATAAAATTCCTAACATATCTTCCTTTTTCCCTCCCTCTAAGTCTCGGAAATCGAAGGCTTTAGATTTGTACAAATATTGAAAAATTCGATTGGCAAAGAAGTTTCTCTTCTGACATGTGTACTTTGTACGCACGCACTTTTCATTTTTTATTTAACTTACTGCTTATTTGGTTGTCTAGATTCTCACTAAAACAGAAATTTTGAGAATAAGGATCATTACAAAGATTAACAAACCATATGACTAAAGACAAAACCAGCAAAATTAAATTTTTTTGTACAGAACCTTTAAAGGTTTTTAAAAATAAATAACAAAGTGCAGGTATAATCTTTCTAATAGATCAGAGATTCTTTATAAATGTTCTAATATTCGTCTTTTGTGTATTTTATTTTACTTGCTTTTAAAATATGATAAAAACTTTATTAACGTCCAGTATAAATAGTTAAAAGCACGTTGTTATGTATATATTCGGCTACAGAAAAAAGGTCCTAGGTTCGATTCCCGGATCGAGTGAATTCAAAAATCGATATTGAATTTGCTATTAAAATTTTCTCAATATTTCCCTAAAGTTGTGAAGTTGGCGGTGTACTCCACTCCCGTGCCTCGAAGTGCACGTTAAGCCGTCGGTACTGCACCTGACCTCTCTCCGGTCGAGTTGGATTTCCGCCACATCGGATTATGAATGTGAAGAAATAGAGAGTGCACTTACGGACTATGCAGTGGGACGTTAATAGGCCGCTATTTACTTTCTTATATATATGTATGTTATAACGTATTTATGTTGGGCTACGGACATGAAGTCCAAGTTTCGATTTTCTCAGTATTTGGAAGCTGGCGGTGTGCTCAACCCCCGTGTCTCGGAGAGCACGTTAAGACGTCGGCGCTACGCCTGATCTCTCTCCGCGAGTGTGGGAGTCCTCTCCCATCGAACTATGAGAGTGGAGGAATAGAGAGTGCACTTGAGCTAGCGTGACCATACGCTTGTGTACTATGCCTGCCAACGCGCAGTGGAGCAACGTGTTGGGTCTATGATATAAAGGCCTCACTCCTACGAGTGAGGAGGCCTGTGCCCAGCAGTGGAATGTTAATGGGCTGCTACTTACCTCACCTGACGTATTTCCAATATATATTTTAAGTCTCGCAGTACCGTGACAAATTCTATTAGATATTTAAGATAGTATTGAAGTTGCTTTTAGGCGTTGTATTGTGTTTCTATTGCATCTTACACTGAATATATTAAGATCTTTAATTTTTCATCTCATTAATGCAATTTTCGATAAATACATCCTTTTTTTTCTTAACAAAAAATGAGGGTTAGGTATAAAGCTATAGATAATTCCAAGTTTCGATATTATTACTCCCTCTTCTATATTTAACTCCGCATAGTTATGCACATAAAAATGTTATTACCCCGAGGGCAAACACCTTCGTGGCTCATGGTTGTGGCACACGAGATTCAGTTTCTGCTAATCTAAAAAAATATAGCCTATTTAACTACATATCTATATATAATTAAATGTAAAATACATTCATTACACATGTAAAAGTACTTGGCTCCAAATTTTGACTATGATACACTAATTATTGTGACTCCGAAAGTAAGAGTTTTTTTTTTACTCTCATAATATCATGCAGATTGAAAAACGCTACAATGGGAAATGGTCAGCAGCAATGCTCTCTGATTTCTGTTGGTCAATTCGCCGAGAAACTCCAATAGAAACAATGAAAAGGAAAAAACTACAAAATAACAAATTTTCTCAACATATAATGAGATAGCTGACTGATATAATTTGTTCATTTTGTGATTATTATTTAGGATTTTTCAATGTAAAACTAATTACAGTCTGTAATATAATATATTCATTTCGTTATAATAATTCATGTTTTAATAATATTGTTTGTTAATTAAATAAATATTATATTGGAAATCTACGTGTGGTACTTAATTGTATGTCAAATTCCTGGTTTAAAGCACAAAATATGAAGAATTCATGCATGAAAACAAGTAGGAGAAAAAAGATTTTTTTACAGACCAGTGTTATTATATATTAAACTAACACTACTACTACTTAATAAAGAAAACTAACAAATTATAATCATATACACACACAACTGTTAAACTGTGCCGTGGCTTTTTAATAATAATCTTTATTAAAGACATTTTATTATTCACTTTTTTTATTAAGAGGTTTTATATTTTACACGTAACCCTACAAACTATAGCACAAAAACTGTGCTTTAAAAATGTTAACCAAATTAAAGTAAGAGTTAAACTCTTTGAGATATTCACTAACATATTTATATGCTTTCAAGACCACTTAAAGGTTCATTAAAAACGGTAAGAAGCACCAGTTTAAACCTCTTAAAAGTCAAAAATTGAATGTTTAATTTGCTCGTCTCGGGATCAAATCCGTTAACTCTAAAGTATTGAATACTCCCACAGCCATAGCCACACCATGAAGCCAGTAAAACAAATTTATAAAACTATATGACAAAGACATACATTAAGTTTTAAATTTTTATGCCTCTGCGTTTCATATAAAAATGGTTGATAAGACTTAATCTTTGAATATCTTGCTATCCAAAGCAGTATTCCGTCTTTAGCATTACTCGTCTATAAGAATCACAAAATCCATAACAAATTTCTTATTCATTCATAAGCGAATTAATGGCAGATAACTATTTCATCCCAATAAAAATTAAAGTTTTTGTATAAAGTCTACAAACCTTCTTCGTCAATCCTTCTACTTTCAGATTTCCTAACAAAATTTTATGAATAAAAATATCATCATCTAGTAAGCTTAATATGTGAACACAAAAAATGTGTCATAATATACATTGTTTATGTTAATCAAACCATTTTTCCAGTATAAGTTTTTATGACAATGGCTTAACAAAAACGAATTCATACGTAACAATAATCTTAAAATTTAATAATAAATAAGAATATCAACATAACAATACTCTTGTAGCACAATACCACAAACATTGTACTCGTACTTAAATTGAATGTGCTTTGTTTCCAGTGGAAAAATGCTACCATGAATATTAAACTGTGGAAATACATTCATTTATGAAACCTTTTAATTTTCCTCGTTGTATTGCATGTACAGTTCCCTAAAAGGATAAAACTGCCGTAATAGCAGTTGATATTAACAAAATTTCCGTGTCGAATTTCTTTTGTTAGACCCCTGGACAACACAGTACATACTCGTATACAATATTTATACAGTCGTTGCCAGTGACTTCGAATTAGTAATCGATAAATTATTAGATACTATTTTTGAAGCTTCTGTTATAGGTACAACGCTATAACTATATAACTTTCTGTGATGTTCATAGGTTTGTACATATAAATAAAGTAAACCAATACAAAATGCAATCATATTTTATATTACCTAGTCTAGACAAGAAAATTAACAAATAAAATCTCTATTTCAAGTATTTTTCACCCTTAGCTTATATAACTCTAGATATAAAAAATTACATCGATGGTTATATTTATGTCTATTTAATGGACAAAGATCCAGTGTCTGTATAGAGGAATTGTCAAATCATTTCAGACAGTCATCAAAATTCCATTGTTAACCTATTGTATGTGAATCCTAAAAGACGGTCCATTTATATATTCATTTTCTTATTTACCTAGAAAAAGTCTGCTTCCAGTGAACATACTTAATATACTGTAATACCTCGGTAGCCTCATCTGTCAATATAAGTAATTAAGAGTAAGTAGCAGCCGATTAACGTCCCACTGCTGGGCACAGGCCTCCTCACTCCGAGGGGCGAGGGTTTTCAGAACATAGTCCCACCACGCCGCTCCGCTGCGGATTGGCAGGCATAGTACACAAGTGCACTCTCTATTCCTCTCATACTCCGATGTGACGGGAATCCGACACGACCGGAGAGAGATCAGGCGCAGGACCGACGGCTTAACGTGCTCTCCGAGACACGGGCGTGGATTACGCAGCCAACTTCCCATCTTCGGGCAAATATTGGGAAAATCTTAATAAAAAACTCAATATTGATTTTTGAATTGGCCTGTCCCGGGACTCGAACCCAGGACCTCATGTCTATAGTCGAACATGCTAACCACTTCACCAAAGAGGCAGTGTATCTATCGATATGCAAAATTGTATTAGAAGATTCTTCGTTACAAAAACATATAGATGTGATGACTTTTCCTATGGCTTCACTCATACGTATATCTAAATATATACTTCTAATCTTCAAAATTAAACCTGCCAAAAATCCAATAAAAATATTGTTAATAGATATAAAACTAGAAACACTTAAATAGGCCCACATTAATGTGACGGGATTCTCAATTTGAGCTTTTAATAGGCTAAATCGCATTAAAAAAAGTTTTATGCTGTAATCACGACTTCAAAGGAAAAAATCTAATAAGAATGCTTTATCAATAACTTAGTCATTTGATAGAAAAAAACGATTCGCCAGTATTTTTAACTTATCACTTTATTTAAAATACATAACAAATTTCGTTTGTAACAATTTGTATAACACTATTCAACAACAATATTCATTCTTGAACGAATAAAAGTGGAGAGATTGCAAGAAGAGGATGTTAGAGGAGAATATCTGAAAAATTTGAGTGGGCGATTCAAGAGTGAAGACGAAGGAAATGAGATTGAAAGTTTATGGAATAAATTTAAAGATGGAGTGGTTGGTGCTGCTATTGATGTATGTGGCGTGTCTAAAAGGAGGAAAGGTAAGAAAGAGAAGAATTTGTGGATGGACAAAAATGTTCAAGCAGCTGTGTGTGAAAAGAAGAAAGCTTGGTCCGATTGGTTGGCTACAAAAGCGAACCAACGAATGCAAAAGGCAACGAATGATGACGTAAAAAAGGCAAGAATGGAATACAAAAGGGTGAAAGTAATCGTGAAAGAAGCTGTAAGAAAGAAAAAAGAAGAATACAGTGATATGTATGATAGGAGACTTTCTGATGATTTTCAGTCAAACAAAAAGTTTTTCTGGAAATCAATACAATTTGCCCGAGGGAGATCTACTTCCTCGGAGCTTTGTAAAATCAGAAGTTTAGATGGAAGTTTAATAAAAGGAGAAGAATGGATATTGAAGAGATGGAAGGATCATTTTGAAAGTTTGTTTGAAAGAAATGAAGCAGAGGTAAATATGGCCTCTGCGGATAGCAATGAATGTAAGACAAGTGATAGCGAGATTAGTATGGATGACATCATGAAAGCGATAAAAGGTATGAAATCAGGTAAGGCTGCTGGGTATGACAGAGTGTCAGTCGAGATGCTGAAGGCTGGCCGCGGGATTGTGGTAGCTCAGCTGTACTGCCTTTTCAATATATGCTGGGAGAAAGGTCAAGTCCCAAGAGATTGGAGCAAGGCCGTAATTGTCCCTCTATATAAAGGAAAAGGGTCACAGCAGGAGTGCAAAAATTACCGCGGTATCAGCCTTCTTAGTGTCGTCGGCAAATTGTATGCAAAGATATTAATTGAAAGGGTGATTAATGAAACTGATGGGAAAATATGGGACGTGCAAGCGGGATTTAGAAGAGGAATGGGATGTACGGATCAGGTCTTTTCTTTACGGTGCATAACTGAAAAATGTTTGGCTAAACACCAAAAAGTTTATTGCGCGTTCGTAGATTTAGAAAAGGCCTATGATCGAGTGGTGAGGAATGAGCTGTGGTCAACGTTATCTACGTATGGGGTGAGCGGTTGTCTGATCCAAGCATTGAAGTCTCTCTATGAGGGTTCTAGTGCCTGTGTCAGAATAAACGGAGCGTACACGGAGTGGTTTCCTGTCGAAAGAGGTGTTCGACAGGGATGTGTTGCGTCACCATGGCTGTTCAACCTTTTCATGGATAAATGTTTGACAGATTTAAAAGAATGTATGTATGGGTTAAGAATGAATGAATTAGTCATCAAATGTTTACTCTACGCTGATGATCAAGTAATACTTGCGTCATCCGCTAACGAGCTTCAGGAGATGCTAAATATTATGAATGAAGCTTTGAAAGGGAAAGGAATGAAAGTGAATGTAAACAAAACGAAAGTTATGCTTTTTGAACGAGATGAATCTATGATGAATGGCAATATTTTGATAGATGGGGAACAAGTGGAAGAGGTGAAAGAATTTGTATACTTGGGATCTAAATTTACAAAAGATGGAACATGTGAAAGTGATATCGAAAGGAGAGTGAATGCAGGGAATATGGTAAATGGTGCTCTGCATGCTTTTATGAATAGCCAGATGGTGTCTCAAAGGGCTAGACTGGCAGTGCATGCTGGAGTGTTGGTGCCAACACTTATGTATGGTAGTGAAAGTTGGGTATGGCAGAAGAATCACAAAAGTAAAATAAATGCGGTAGAGATGAGAGCGTTGAGAAGCATGAGTGGATTAAAACTGAGTGACAGAGTGAGAAATAGTGTGATAAGAGAACGTTGTGGTATAAAAGAAGACGTAGTGACTAAAATTGAAAAAGGTATGCTTAGATGGTTTGGGCATGTAGAGAGAATGAATGAAAGGAGACTGACAAAAAGGATTTATGAGTCAAGAGTGAATGCGAAAGTTGGAAGGGGAAGACCGAGGCGAACGTTCCTGGACCAAATCCAGGACATTTTAAATAACGGCCAGGTCAAGAGTACTCTAAACCGACGAACTTGTATGAAAGGTTTAATGAGATTGAAAGAAGCGAAGGAGATATGCAAGGATCGTGGCAAGTGGAAGGATGTTGTCTCTGCCTACCCCTATGGGAATGAGGCGTGATACCCCTATGGGAATGAGGCGTGATGCTATGTATGTATGTATGTATGTATGTATGTATGTATGTATGTATATACAAGTACAAAGGAATATAAGCTTACATTAGTGGTGTTCTGCAGGGTAGTACATATGGTCCTAAGATATTTCTTATGCACAAATTCAGTCATATACTTTGATAAAAAGTAATATACTATTCAGTATTTTAGTGCAAATGTTTTAAAACTCTTTTATATTAATATATTTTATGGCCCTAAATAACAAAAAAAAGTGATTATGTTCCAGAGTGCCAGAATGAATCAGTTATCAGTTCATCAGTTTAAGGAACTCGACTTGAACACTAATATCTACATAACTAATAAGAAACATTCATAAATACAATATAGGACTTCAAAACTTATAAGGTAATAAAACGACTATATAAGTTTCTCTTAACATTTTTATTGCAGTAACTAGAAGAATTTTTAATTAACTTTTATATGAACAAAGTTCTCCACTCTCATGCATACAGACACACAAGCACGCAATACCCAAATGCAACATAATTTATTACAGACAGTAAGAATACTCTTTCTTCTACTGAAGTAAGAGTGTTTGAGTCATGGCTACTTAAATATAAAATTGTTAAAACACCGTCATGTAATAAAAATGCACAACTATTTTAAACTAGCTTAACATATCTTGTATCTCTTTTAATGTCTTGCCTTTAGTTTCAGGTAGGAAAAAGAATGTAAACAGGAAGGAGACAATACAAGAGCCACCGAAGATCCAGAAAGTGACATCACCTCCGAGATGCTCGACCATAGTAGTGAAGCTGCTTGTGAGAGCAAAACCAACCAGCCAAGTAAGAGTAATGGCCAACGCTGAACCATTTGAACGAACGTTAGCACGGAACATTTCTCCTACTATAGCGTTTGGTATTGTTCCAAAACCTGCGGGAAAATTTAAACAAATTGTTTAATTAAAGCCTCATAATAATTCCTGAAATATTAAGAAACTGCAATTCAGTAAATACGGTTGATTTCTTCACAAAACTTTACACGAAAGTGGATTAGTGTGTAAAATGGAATATTAATCTAAATAAGTAAATATGACAATCCGTTATCTAATTACGGTATAAAACATTTAAAAATTATTTATGGTGTTATTAAACTCTTTAAATATATATATTTTATAATCGTTTTAGTTATTCATTTCTTTTTTATTTTAGGAGGATATAATTTAAGTGATCTGAATGGCAAATCGCGTTTTTAAGTAGTCCATTAAATGTATGTCCCGTATTATATAAATCCTTTAAAATTATACACATTTAGTTTCTTACCAGCCTCATAGCAGAAAAAGTACACAATGAGTGCAAAAAGTGGCAACCATCCAATATTTTCAAGAGAATCGTGGCTAACTCTGTCCAAGTAAAAGTATAATCCCAGGACCGCCTGCAAATTAGATTTATAAATTAAACAGAGCATAAAATAAATAATCTATCAACAATCCTAAGATTGGAATAAGTAACATGTAACGGAGTTTTATATGATTTTCAAATTTACATTTATTTTAAATTAGTTCCTCCCACTCAAATCCTTTTTACATTATATGAACTATGTCTGTGTGTATGGGACATGGGTATGGGACACACCCAATGTTCAAAAGGAGTGGACCGTGATATTATGAGGAATTATACTCGTATATGCTACTTTGTGACCAGACGCTTAGACTATGACAATAGACTAAACCACAGTGAAAAATCTTCGGGGTTAATATAAAAAATGATTTTGATTATCACAGTCGTATCAAACTAACTTACCAGACTGGCTGCACATGCTGTCATTGAAATGAGTAATAAAACCTTTCTTCCCGATCTTTCTATAAATAACGGCGCAATTAGACTGGAAACTAAACGTGTTACTCCAATAATAATTGTAGCTACATCAGATCTTATAGATGAACCAGCTAATTCGAATATCGTTGTTGCGAAGAACAGAACAACTGCCACACCACTGAACTGTTGAAAAGCTCCCAGAGTAAACGTTATGAATAACGACATTCTATTGCATTTAATTGTGAATATTTCAATCCAGTCCTTAATCTTATCAGAGCCTCCATCTATTTTGTTCGAATAGGTTTCCAGAACCTTCTCAACTTCGGATGATCTCCCAAGCAAGTTGAGCGTCTTTGCTGCTTGTATGTCTTTACCTATAGGAAACAGAATAGTTTTACATATTAGTTGGAAATCTATTTTCATTTCAAGGCATAGTAAATTTATAATTTTTGGAAACTTGTTTTGCAATCAATACCTTTATTTACCTTTCATAGCATAGTAAACTGGTGACTCAGGAACGAAGATTAATGTAACAACATGTGCCAGGCATATCGCTAATGCTATGTATCCCGTAGTAACGTATGATACGAAAGGTACTACGGAATAAACCAAAAGTGTACCCGCAATACCAATGATGGAGGTTGATGTCAGAAGTATACCACGAATGTGGGTGGATCTGAAACATATTTTAAAGATATTAAAAGTAACTAATTCTAAATCAATAAATACTAATTTGTGATGTGACTTACAACGATGTAACTTTAATAATACGCAAAATATAGAAAGATTTGATTTTCCTCTCGTGAAAAGTTGTCTGGAGAGATCGCTATATAAGCGATAAGACCGCACTTTATTTTGTAAACGTAGTTAGTTTTGTACCAGTGTTATTTTTATATTTGAAACTGTGTGCAATAAAATATTCATAAGAAGTCTGTAGTTATGGAATATGCCCACCTATTATAAGATCTAACAGATTTATCTTAAGCAGTATATGAAATTACACGAATAAAACGTCAGCATCTTCACATCCAATCATAGCCAGATTAATTTGTGAAAATATTTTTATGTAACGCTTTAATTTTTCAAGAAAAACATAAGCCGACTTAATTTTGCAATGAATTAAGGCCCTTCGTTTATCCAGCTATTGCTTTCATTATTAGCTTACCACACTATCTCCGTCTACTTCATATGAATAACTCTTGCCTGGGCTTACATCATTTGACAAACAAATTTTTGTGACTAGCTTGCACGCCTGTCCTAGTCTGTACGCATTATACTCTTAACAATATCATTTTCTCTAGGCAACATGAAACACTAACAAGGCTTTAATACCATTTACAAAATGAGAAAAAAATGTTATTAATTATCTGAGGCAAATGGAGGAAGTATTATTATATAGTTATTTCGCAATAAAGATAACTGTCATCAGATATAAATGATTATATCCATGTAATTACAATTTTCTTTAATGATATGTTATAGATAAGTACGTAAGCCTACGCACTATTGATCATAAAATAATCCGTCTTCAATTACAACAAAAACTGTCTCACGTGCTTTCCGTATGTCTTCATATTGGACTTGACCCATAGTGGGTAATTTAGAGATAAAGTACAATGGCCTTAACATTGTTAGCTTTATCTTTTTTTGTCTAGACCTTGATGAGAAAATTAATGATGAAAAGTATGATTTCGGATTCCAAAAAGTTCTGCTACTAATTATAAAAAAGTGCACTTATGTGCCCATGCTTCATGTTGTTCACGGAATGGAATACGTTAATGCAAATGAATATAGAAGCCAATTAAAAAATAGTCTTAAAGACTTTAATTTATTTGAAGAAATATAATATATAGAAGAACTAACACTAACACACGCGCTATTCTTTCGATTTTAAAATGAAGATCACACCGTAAAGGTCGTTATCCCTCGCCATAACACATAAGTAAGTATATAAGACAAAGAATCAATTCAAATTTCAAACTGGTGGTATTTCTAAAAAGAATTCATATAGACGAAATATAAGAAATATTGTAAATTACTGAACCAAACTGTAAAATATTATTTATAGTTTGACATTATTAGCTAAGTTAACAAACGTTTTCATATCTTCAAAGAATAAAACGTCACACTCTAATAGATTCCATAAAATTTTGTGACCTTTCTTTTGCATAAGTAGAGATTCCTGTATTTCCTATATTCACTACATCGGTTAATTACATCAGACTGAACATATAAATATAACAGTCCTTTAAGAGACCAGATAATTTGAGAGACATGTTCTCAGTTACATAAAAACTAGCCAAGCTTATTAGTATAACTACATTGTATTCCTGATAGAATTGCAATGGAGGACGAAGAGCAGAAAGAGGTAGGATATTGGAAAGGCTTATATATAACGTGCCAACATATAGCTACTTGGTGTTATACAATTGTACTTACAGCAACTATCAAATAATTATAGTATATCAGTGCAATGAAAAGAACTTACGCAATCTCGCCAATGTAGACAATATTTCCAACAATAGTGATGCCCATACCGAGCCCACTAACAATTCTAATTGCGTAAACCATCGCTAGATTCTTCGTGGTGATAACAAGAATATAAGCGATTATATTTAAGAAGCTACCAGCAAGTAAACATGGTTTCCGTCCTATCACGTTTGAGAGGATTCCCGTGAAGTATGGTCCTAAAAATGTCAATCAATCAATATATTAGCTTCAAAGGAAAAATTTCACAGTTTCGAGTTACTGACAAGGTGAAAATATTTGGTACTAGCTGTGCCGGCGATGTCAGCCACGATATTCCCTATTCTGTGGGAGTCTGGGGAAATCTGTTCTGAGGGAGCGTAAAAGTCACTTCGGTAAGTTCTAAATATACTCAGAGATCAATTTTGGAGATCTCTTGAGTAAAAAGTAATCTTATTTCCTAACGTTACTGATTAGTTTCTAACCCTAAGCCTTTAAGCTTCCAGTTTCTAAAGCGCAGAAATCAAAAGAATCTCGCACATTGGTACTCTTTAGGAGTATGACATTATCCTAATCAAGCCCTTTTATGAATCTGTGACCTAATAAACACAGCTGGATTCAACATCCAATAAATAAATGTTTGTTTATATTACTTTTATTAACATTAACTTTAATTTATAAAAGAATTAAATGTGTTTCTGCGACAATTAATTCATGATTCAACGTTTATAATTTTGCTATACTAATATTATGGCTTTTTTGACTTAGTTATTTACTTACTGAAATGTAAAACTTTTCAATATTAAACTATGTTTACTTACCAACCATAGCACCTATATAAAGCAAAGACCCAATCCATGATGCTTGAAAATCTGTAATTAGTTCGGGAAGAGGGGTTCTGTCTGGATCTTGAAGTTTGGGTATAATTGGTGCTGACCAACCAACACTAAATCCTACGATAATTTGCCCTATGTTAACTGAAACACAAAACAAAAAACAAAATCGTGATGTATAATACAAATTAAATAACCAAAATTATTAACTTGTATAATCAGTTAGACTTAACCTTCTTATTCCCAAAGAAACTCAAGTCAAAGTTAACTTTCAAAGAAGTTGTGATTTTTTTATTGTAAAAAAGGTATATTATGTTAAAAGAGAGTGTGAATTTTGAAATGATAAATGTTAAGATTTGTAATTTATTGTCATTTGACGCCATTAACAATTGCGTACCCACTATTCTGAAGACTAAATATATTAATAGTTTGTGTTAAGTTGTGTTTTATAATTAACAAATCAAAGTATATAAGAAACCTAAATAAACAAATTTCTCCACTCATATCCAATCGATCAAACGACTGTACCTTTTTTAAGTAACGAAATTTAAACTGGCAAAGTTAACGGAATAGTATAAAACATTTGTTATATTACACAGTTCCAAAGAAGAAATATGACCAGTATTACTTGCAACTAGTATTTAATAAGCTTATGACTATTAAACTGAAATGCATTATATTAAAATTACACTAGCTGACCTAGCAAGCGTTGTTATGCCTTATAATAACTATTATCGCTATTAATAAATAGGGGTTGGTGATAGAAAGATGAATATTTTTTAAATCCAAACAATAAAAAACAACCAATAAAAGATTTGACCTAAAAATATAGGGGTAGATCACCCTTAACATTTAGGGGGATGAAAAATAGATGTCCGATTCTCCACCTAGCGGATATACACGCTAAGATTCACGAAAAGCGGTCTAGCCGTTTCGGAAGAGTTCAACTTCTAACACAGTGACACGAGAGTTTTAAATATTATACTATAAGGTTATGCGTTATTCCCTTTTCATATAGGAATCACTGAAATTGAATGGCTAAGTATTGTTATTAAAAATATGATGTAAGTAAAAATTGTAAGTACTCGGGTGATGCGAAAAATAATGAAATTTAATAAATTTACTGTAACTTACCGCCAGCTACGAATAGCAATTGATATTTTATCGAATTGTCCATCTTGAACTTTTTATTCTGTACCGCTGTATATGCGTAACTATTTTCTTCTACTGACATCACGAGTGTAAATTTCTTTCCCTAACTTCAGGACCCAACTGATGTCATACTGTATTTAATCACTCAGTTCACATGGGCAATCAATCACAGATTTAATTATCAAAAATTTTGTTATTTATATGTAAAATTTGGGTTCTTCAGTCGAATTATTGTGTGATATTTATTTGTATCCGCTTTTTTTATTTGTACCATATTGTTCTGTTGTATGCTTAACTTGCGTATAATCATTAAAACTATGTTTTATTTAAAACTAAAATCTTTACATGTTGCTTACTTGCTGCAGCTAGTTCATTATATTTTATTTTTGTTATATTTTTATAAAATTCAATAATTATAATTAGCATGTTTTTACCTTAAATGATAACTTTATTCTTTTAATAACTGACAATACTTTCCGTAATACAAGTCTGTATATAGTTCAGCTTAACATAACGCTCAAGAGTTCATTAGATTGACCTAATGATGCCTCGGCTTAAAGCAATTTGACCATACAGCTTATCTTCACTGGCCAACAGTGGGACTTGAAGATATTTGTCCTAAACATCTATAGGTCAGCGAGAGCGAACCAGGAGCGTAATTCAAGTAGGCTCAAATAGCACTTTTAAATCATCAGTAGACTGTCCATTGGTTACAAATCTACCACTGAAAGATGATTCCCCCGAGAAGAAACTCAGCAGTTACTCTTTTAAATACAGTTTTGTAGATTACAGGGTGTAACATATTACTTCTGTGTGCAACTAGAATCACTACTAGACTTTTGTAAAACGGACATATTTGATATAATTATGTAAAGGCAAGTCCAAAACTGATTGCAGTATCTTATTCAAAATGCGTATGCTCAAACCGACAAATGATTTGTAAAATTGTGTATTTCACTTTTTTGTTATACAAGTGAATATTATTAATAATCCATCGTAGTTAATAATATTACAGATACAGTTTAACAAACTATATTAAGCACTTAATAATATGTGATCACGACGTTTACGTAGTGTATAATATGTTAGAAATTTATTGTTGGGGATAATCCCCAAAAATACAAAAAAAAATCAATCGCCTGGGAGCATATTTTTAAGCGCAGAATACATTAATTTATCAATAAAAAAACAAATTTGATAACAATAAAATTCAAGTGATTTAGCAATTAAAATTAAGTAGATTGCAATGCCAATCTTTAACCGCATATACTATATCTTCGATAATTATTTAACCAGTATTGAAATATTATTGATAAGACATTCATAGTAAGACATTAATATGATAGTTTTGTGTAAAATAATGAAAGTATTTTGAAAAAAATGCATAACGCTAGATTTTTAAGTAAACACAAATTGGAAGTTGAAAATAGAATGAAAAACTAAAGGTAAAATAAAATAAGTTTAAGTTTTACAGATGTAAATTGACTCATGAAGCTTACAATTTAACGCAAAAGTAAGAATAGTAGTATCTGGTCTACATTGTATGATAAATAGGATAATTATAATACATTTACCTAATATTTTCGAAATGGAAATGTCTATGGTGGTGAGGAATGAGCTGGGGTCAACTTTATCTACGTATGGGGTGAGCGGTGATCTGATTCAAGCATTGAAGTCTCTCTATGAGGGTGCTAGTGCTTGTGTCAGAATAAACGGGGCGTACACGGAGTGGTTTCCTGTCGAAAGAGGTGTTCGACAGGGATGTGTTGCGTCACCATGGCTGTTCAACCTATTCATGGATGGACCTTTTAAAACTGTTTGACAGATTTAAAGGAAAGTAAGTATGGGTTAAGAATGAATGAATTATTCATCAAATGTTTACTCTACGGTGATGATCAAGTAATACTTGCGTCATCCGCTAATGAGCTTGAGCTACGGTAGATGGTAAATATTATGAATAAAGCTGTGAAAGGGAAAGGAATGAAAGTTAATGTAAACAAAACGAAAGTTATGCTTTTTCAAAGAGATGAATCTATGATGAATGGCAATATTTTGATAGATGGGGGACAAGTGGAAGAGGTGAAAGAATTTGTGTACTTGGGATCTAAATTTACAAAAGATGGAATATGTGAAAGTGATATTGAAAGGAGAGTGAATGCAGAGGATATAGCAAATGGTGCTCTGCACGCCTTTATGAATAGTCAGTGTTGGTTCCAACACTTATGTATGGTAGTGAAAGTTGGGTATGTCAGAAGAAGCACAAAAGTAAAATAAATGCGGTAGAAATTTAAGCGTTGAGAAGTATGAGTGAATTGAAACTGAGTGACAAAGTAAAAAGAAGATATAGTGACTAAAATTGAGAAAGGTATGCTTAAATGGTTTGGGCACGTAGAGAGAATGAATGAAAGGACACTGACAAAAAGGATTTATGAGTCAAGAGTGACTGGACAAGTTGGAAGGGGAAAACCAAGGCAAACGTTCCTAGACCAAATCCAGGACATTTTAAACAAGGGCCAGGTCAAGAGTACACTAAATCGACGAACTTGTAGCGAAGCGTGATGCTATGTATGTTTGGTATGAATTGTTTTCGTATATTACCGAAACCATTACGCATTTATTTTACACTTGTGGTGCATGTGATGGTCTTGTTTTACAAAATAAGGGAAATGGACTTTCGTTTTAAGAAACTGAGGTATATTATTTAAGACAAATTCAATATAGAACGTACATTTTGCGAGTGACTCTACATGGATGTGCAATTAGTGTACTAAATTAGCGACAATAAAAAGACCCCGAATTCTCGGATCTTACATTATCCAAACAGAAATGATGAAAACTGCAAAACAACCAAATGTGATCATATAGTTAAAAGGTCAAAGTGGTAAAGTAAAGATAGGCAAAGAAGATAGCTCGACGAGTCGATAATGGCCCGAATCTTACAGGCAATGAAAGCCATTCAGGAATTACGAATGCCGTCTAAGTTAATATCCGATATCTATTCTAGCGTAGCATCAATAATTAGCTTAATAAGACGTCTCAATCATCTTATATAATTTTAATTCTATTACATATCTTAATAGGATTATTTCCCCCTTTTTGCCTTCACCTTCACCCAACAAATTTCCTTAGAATCCAATATTATTATTCAATTTAGACTCATTAAAATTGTCATGTTATCTACGTAATCACCTGATTAGATTCATTCGATAAAAAGAAACATTTGTACGACAACTAATATCATGTTTGCTATGATAAATTAGGCAACGAAATCATGATTTATATATTTTAAATGTTTTGTAGCACAAACTCTGTCATCTGCGCAATAGAATTAAATATCTTAGATGCTCTGGCAAAAACTATGAAAGGTTTTTGATTAATGCGTTGTACGTAATCCAGTCAGATATTTTCTTCTTTATATAAGAGTATTTAAACAGTTATAGAGTCGTCCAGTCACACTGCAATTAGACTGTCATTACCGGGGAATACATCCTCGACATTGGTGCTACAGTTAGTTGTGCGAATGAAGGTACCAGAAGCCTCAACGATCGGTGTGGAAAAATGCTAGTAAAACAATTTGGCCCACTTTACTACAAGTCGGTATCTTGATCTGCAAAATGCCTGCCGCTTAATTCCAGGTACTTTATTTTGCTTTTGATAATATCGCTGACATGTGATCATATCTGATTGTAAGTGATGATACGACTAAGATGAAAGCGCTAATGTGGCAAGGTTCCTACACAGCATCGTGCCGTATCACAAACGAGGCGGTACGTCTGTACAGTACGTCTTTACAGTGTGTCATTCGATACGTCTCCCACTCCCACTAAATTAGAAAATGAAATCTCCTTAATTCGCCCTAGAGGCATCGAACCCAGGACCTCTGCTAGCAAAGCGAGTTATCGAACCACTACTGCAGCAGTGAGGCCGTCACCTAAAATAAAAGTAGCCTAATTTACTCCTTTCAGCATCAGGCATCTATCAGTGAAAGTCTCGTCAATATTCAGCCATTTCAAAAAATTAGCTGGAAGTTTAAGAAAAAAAATCTTTATATAAGAACCGTATTCACGCTGATATGCATTTAGTGATAAGCTGTGAATTTGAAATGACAAACATGCACTCCAATTGTATTTATTTGTAGATAAAAATGTAATCGTCATTCAATTTTGTGTTTTGATTAAGATCTTACTTTTAAGGGGTTTGTTGAACTCATGGTCTGTATTCGACTTTGAATAAATAATACACCTAATAATATTTGGTTAATAGTAGTGTATATGCTTCCTTAACTTTTATCTTAAACCCGAATCAAACCAAGGGTAAAGTTAAAAATCAATAATTATCTTAGTCTAATTATCTTAATTTATTTCTCTTTTGATAATTGTGTGATCTAGCAATTGATATATTGCGTTACTCGTATTAAGATAGCTTACGTTACGTTAGTGACAAGTGATAATAATTAACTTATCTCATTAAAAATTACGTACAAAAGGTTTTCCTTAACAGACAATTTACTGAAAAAATGCCTGATAAGAATGTTTCGCAAAAACTTATTATCAACAAGTTTAAAAGATGTTACTGTCCTTTAGCTCTATTTTAACGCCTCGCAAATATTATTAGCAATTTGGTATCTTAAAGAAATAATAACTGAGTATGCCTCAGACTACGCACCATAGTATTTCGTATTTATCTAATATATGTATGTGAAAATAAATTTAACAGCTTACAATTCAGTTTAAATTACATATAGGAACCCTTTATTCCCTATTTCCTATTTCGATCTGAATCTATGACAGTACGAACATTTTTAAAATTGAAATACGTAATTGGACGGTCGGTCTATTACGGTCTATTACTCGTTACTTGTGCTTTATATTGCTGTAACAGTTGTTTCTTCAATATTCATTGTAAGCATCATTCCGAAGATTTTTTTTTCATAATTCCACAAACAGTTGACCAGGGATGGATTTAGAAGTCAGGAGGCCCCGGAGCATAATAGATGAGTGTGGCCTACCCCTCCCCCCACCTGGGCATAAATTGCTATCGAAATAAAATTAGCCTTTTTTGACAAAATTTTAATTATAGAATTTATTTTGAATTCAAGTAATACATTATATTTACATTTTACAAACACATGTAAATTATTAAATAAGAATAAGAATTATCTAAAAAGAAATTTACGAACGGAATTCTTCTAGTTTTTTTCGCCGAAAAATGATTGTTTATCTCATAGAAATCGAGTTTTCGAAGTGTTATAGATACACACGGACAAGAAAAGATCTCTCGTAGCTAATCCATTGTAATCACGTCCATGAACTTGAAAGTAATATTCTCTCCCTTGAGATTCCCAAATTTATATCTAGGCTTTTTTTGTGTGAAAATGCAGAGGTAAACACTAAATAAAGATTACTGTAAAAACAAATGTCAATAGTGCATACTTCCATTATATGCCATTGGCTGTGGCCCCGGATGCCGCCCACCCCATTCCACCTGCATCCGACCCTGAAATTGACTCCAAACCAAAATATATCTGACACCATAATGTCAGCGAGAAAATAACACTCAGCTTTTCGTGGCGAAAAGAAAAAGTTTCAAAGTCTTTGTACCAACATTTGGTCAGCATGATTAATTATGATTTGGTCAGTATACAATACAGGTTTTTAATGGGACTAAGAGTTACTTATTTGCTACGGAACCCTAATCAAAAGTTACTTCGGAAAAAAGAAGATTCCACTAATATCGCTTTCCATCAAATGTGATTGATGAAGTGTTTGTCTGTACTAAATAATGGTACTAACATGAATTCATGTGGGAAATGGTGTGAAATAGAATATTTATGTGGAATATATGAAAACGAAACGCACAAATTGACTTCCTCTTTAGTTTGTTGCCTATTTGTTCAATTCATTTGAACATATATTCATACATATTTGAACTCAATATTTATGTTAATCGGATTATATATAGTTAATTGGGTCACTTTAATGAGTCTGTCATCTAAAATACCTACATTTACATAAACTTGATAGTGCCAAAAGGATAATAAGACGAGGAAATTAAACCGTCTTATAAGTAAATGTCAAGTTAATATATAAATATTAGTGTATGAAACTGTTAAGTCATATATTTCAACTGTATATATACATTATTAGCAAATCGTCTAGGATTCATATATATTCTAATAAATACTCTTTGGTATTCCTTTTAACTTAAACGGATGCCAGAGAGAGTTCCGTGAAGAGTAACGCAGACAAAAAAATAGAAAAATCGTTTCCTGGAGAAATCTTTCCAAATAAATCCTAAAACATTTGGGGCGATCTTGGTAATTTCTGCACCACACTCTTTTGTACGCAAAACCCCACGTCATAGAATATGTTAGTCTATAAGTCGCCGTGTCACACAGCTACTCTGTGGACATAGATGGTAAACAAGAATCTCAACTGGTCGTCTTGGCTTGGGTAGACTTTCAGAGATCAACTTTGTAACCGTGTTCAATAGTCAAAATATATACCGTTTAATCGTGTCCGCATTTTAAGTAACTCCCACGAGTTAGCTGCCAAACATTTATTTTTATAATTGGCACAGAGTATAAAACAAGAGTACACGTGATCACTGTAAAAATAGATTATAGGCTAAATGGGAAATTTCATACAAGAGTATAGAATATATGTGAACAGATAGACTCATAACCTATTTGTGAAATCATGCCTTCATTGTATATACAAATATTAATCATAATCAGTGAACGCATTATTACGGATAGATTAGGGCTTGACTGAGATTTCGTTTACAAGTAAATAACGATAGGCTAAAATGTTTTTTTAATATATTTTTTCTCTGGAGCGTCTTTCTTGATAAGATGGTAACTAGCTACACTAGCAGCCTCCAATCAGTCCTAGGCCAAAAGCAAAATACAATTGTATAAGTTTCCTCTGCAGGGGATCGAAGACGGTACAACTCTGGTAGCGGAGCGATTACTTCGTTTAGCATATAGCATTAGAGATTTTGTATGGACTTATATACGGGTGTATACTCGTATGTACCTAATAACTTTAGAAATTATATGTTGCAATAAAAAAGGCATAATTACACGCAATACAAACTTACATGATCAAAATCCAGCACTAAGGGAAAATAAATGATAATTTCGTACATTGTAAAACATGCAATAAAATAACACAGAAAATATTGTTTCAATGTATTCTATGTATTGTATTTAAGTACGATTTCAATGATACAAACAAATATAAAGGCTATATGACACACCTATATAACGGGTCCTTGGGCCTATTTATAAAATATTATATGGATAGCCAACAGGCTATCCATATTATTACTTTCTTCGACCAGGGTTTCCAGGACAATAGCAAGGTTTTGGACACATTGATTTGGGACCTTTTTGAGTACACCCTTTTCTCCCACATCCATTCTTATCGTGCATGACTTTTCTCATTTTTGACATCAAACTATTAATTTGATGGGTCAGCTGACCAACAGTGGTACACATTTGTTCAAGTGTACCTAAAGAACTATCTTGACTTATGCTCGGTCCATAATCACCGGGTACGTCCTGAGATGACGTACACCCAGACGGACAAGAAGGGCCAAAATTTAAGCAGGCATCAGATTGTGAAGGAGATACAGGTAATGGATGATGCTGTGGCTTACAAGGAGGTTTTTTCTGTGGCTGTGGGTATTCTGCTAACTGCGGATGACTGTTTGGCTTACAACTTTTTCCACATTGATCTAAAGCGCAACCGGTTGCAACTGGCAATTGGTTAGTATTTCCTTGATTAATTGGACATCCTTGATTTCCACATTTTGGTGGCTGATTTGCAGGACATTGCATATTACTGCAACTGAAAGGCTCATCTGTGCGGTATTCTCTCGGTAAAGAAGTCTTGCAATCCGGACAAGGGCATGTTACTTTGATGATGCCTGCTTTTATGTCTTTTATCTTTCCAGGTGTATAATTCAGGCAGTCGAAATGGACCCAAGTTTGACATGCTCCCTGGCATTGTATACCAACTTTCTCGGTAACATTTCCTAAACATATTTTGCATGGATTCTTTATTTTATTGCATTTTGGCATTGTGTCGTGTTGTTGGAAGATCTGTCAAAGTTAGTTCTTGGACATGATTGAAAGTTACAGATTTCTTATTTTGTACTAACTTATTTTGACATGATGAAGATTTATCATTGCTGTTTTTTCTCAATAGAGGCTTTGTAACTTCAATAGAAACCGTTGTTTTGACAGAAATGACATAAGATTGTTTTCTTTTTCATATTATATGAGGTTTTACGCTGTTGAATATAGAGTAGAAGATTTACAAATGGACAATCAAATCCTATGAACCGAATTTTTATTCTGACCATTAGTTTAATAAATAGGAATCTTTATAAAGCTATTAGAGTTATCATAACTAACTACAAGCATATTACGATACTACTTTCCTCTAAATTGCACTATACGCTAGCAGTACGCAAGTTGCACAATTTTAATATTCCTGTTATCTGTTTATAGAAGAAAGTGATGTGTTTTTTCAATACGAATACGAATTAGAATTATAGAATCTATATTATACCTGTACCCGAAGCACCTTTAAAACCATAAATAGCGTCAAATAATAATATCAATACAATTACGCTAAATGAATACAATATTCATTAATCGTAATTGTATTGATATAAAAAAAAACGTAGCCACTTTAATGATGACACGGTCATCACTTCCGTATCTCTGGCTTATAATTGGGTTTACTGATATTATTGCTGCTCTTTCAGATCAGTGTTTAAGATAAGATATATATACAGATATCGTACTTAGATTGATATTTACTTCAAAATAATTACTAATTACAAAGCTCTGTTGTAATGTTGTAAAATACCTGAGTATACTTATAGCTCTCGGTAAGGACTTCAATGGGCTAAAGAATACTTTACAAAACTTAAACAAAGTAACGAAAATATTGATCTTTATTTAGGAGTTTCCTGCATTTTACACATAAGTTCTTTCAGCTGAGTGGATAATTGACCGACTGTGTTGCACAAGTTTTCGATCGCTGAGTATAGTAACTTTTGATCATCACCATTTCCGGAATTCTGAATTTGAGATTCAGACGAAATCGCACGCAATTGCTCAGACTGTGAATTCGCTGTAACAACACAAACTTGATTATCAGTTATCATTGTAAAAGTCATAACTAGTAACATAAGTTGCTGTAAGAATTACCAAAAATTTAAATAAATAATTTCCTTGAAATATGGTTCGGATAATTCGTTATATTATTGTGCAGTGATTCGCATTTCATAAAAATCTTAACTAATGATAAATAATGATATATTCGAGACAATAAATTTACTGCAGAAGGGAAATCGCAGAGTAAGACCGATGCTGTGTAGATGAAACAAAAAATTACACCAAATAATCTTACCATCGGCACAACTAATAATGAAAGCAAGTAGAAGTCATTTATGATTGTAAGCTTATTTTAGCTCTTACTCGCCTTTTCTTTCCAATAAACTAATCTATACAATTCTCTTTTATTCTCCAAGATTAATAGAATTCGTAAGAAGTTCGCTAAACGATATGCCCTTAAGCTCTTAACAATCCAACCCGATAAAAGATTATTATCATTCTCTTCGAAATAACTTCTATGTAAAGTCACACCTGATTGCATATTTGCTTCTGGGCTTCCTTTATAGTCTCACTCCGACTGATGCTAATTAAAAAACATTCAATTTCCTGATCCAAGTCGAGTTTCAACAAACAACAAACTACAAGGTATTGCTACAAATCTTACAGCAATGCGCTAGTAAGATCATCATAATTCAAAAGTAAATATAATTTAACCTTAAAATTTAACACGTAATACAAATTGAACTCACCGGAGCCGTTGGAGTTTTTGGATACATTCGAACATGATTGTGATTGCTTGGGTGAACAACATTTTTTTCCTTTCTTGACGTTTTGATAAGAAGGGCAAGAAGGCGGACAAACAGGTTTACATGGAGGCGGACAGCGTAGTGGATTTGGACATGGCGGAGAACGTGGTCTTGTAGTCTTTGGGGTAGGAATTTCGCATTTTGGGGTCGGTGCTGGACACTTCGGTGGGCTTTTAGGTGGAGACCTCGGTGAGTCCTGTTGAGATGTGCAGCAACCGCGGCGATTACGAGGAGGATTACATCTAGGAGGAGTTGGGCATTGTTTAGGGCTCGGTGTTTGACATGGCGGTGGACAGGGTGGTGGACATGGTGAACAGTCTTGCATTGAATCACTACTGTAATCTAATGGAGGTGGAGGGTAAATAGGTATCGGGCTATCTTTACCCGGACATTCGAGAGATTCGCAAACTGGTAATTTATTTGCTGGGCATTTGGTATTTGTACAAGTATACGGAGGATCCGCTAAAACTTCCTTGGGTTCAAACGTGTTACAATCCGGGCATGGACATGTGATTTTTATTATACCAGCTTTTATGTCTTGAATTTTCCCAGGTGTGTAATTTAGGCATTTAAAATGTGCCCACTTTCGGCAAGCTCCTTGACACTGAAGCCCATTTTTCTTCGTAACAGCCTCAAAACAAATCTTACAAGGGTTTTTAACTTTGTTACACTTCATGGCTTTGTTTTAAAATGACTTTTCTCTGTATATCAAAATCCATTTTGGGAGGATATCGTCATTCATTGCAGGGTCACAGCAAAAATTAAGTGTTATTAAATCGATTTATGATCATTTTTGATAATTTTCGGCAGGTGAACTCAAATATCCTTTATATCCATATTCTAATAACATTTGACAATACGTAGTGATAAAATAGATGATTTTGTCAGTGTGAGTTTGTCAGAATATTTTTGAGTATTTCGGTTAAACGAGTTTAGACTCTACAAAAGGAAATAATGGGCCAAAATTAGGAATAGTCATGAAATTAATAAAGTGGTATGTTTTATTACATTTTTTTTACAATATCAGCACCATTAATCACCAGTTTTGATCAAGTTTTTCAACTATACATTTCTTATTATTTAAGATGTATACACTAAATTTTGTGAAAAAGAAAAATCTTATGTAATTTTTTATTTTATTTGTTATTTTTTTATATTCTTGTATGTAAGTGATGTTATTAGTTTAAATAAACGTATTTAATATCATTTTAAAATTAAAAAAAAAAAAAAAAACATTTCCATCACAGAAAACATTTACACTTTTTTAATTAGATTTGGTAGCATTGAGCTGCATAGTTATAAATCTTTGCCTGTCAAGAAGGCTATAAAAGAAAATAAGAATAATTACAACTTGCTGGGTAAAATTGTATAGGAAAGAATAACATCGATTATGTATATACATATCTATTTCGATTTATTGATACATTTCTCAAAAGGTCATTACTTCATAGTTTTATCAAAATAATCGCAACTCAACCAATCAACTACACCTCGGTCACTGTTATTTATAATTTTTTATTAAAATTTCAAGGCTTATACAAATTTGGACTTATTATCCGGAGTTTCTAAATTCACTAAATAAATACCGATAGTATCGAACTAAAAATATCGACGAAAATTGTCGATAATACAAGAAATCGATATTACTATCTCTTGTTCCCTTCCCTTATTGAAAATAAAATAATAACAGTAGAAATTTTAGGTTATAAACTTTATCACGATTAAATTAATAAATATCTATTAAAAATATTACAAAATGCCTTTCATGAAAGGAAAGGCGCCTATTCGCCGAACTCTCAATTATCTGAACGCTGGTAAATTGGTATTTAAGGATAAAATTAGAATTTTCTCCCTGGCATACAACATTAAAGGGCAAAACAACAGTGGTGCAAAAGAATTTGTTTTTTGGTATTTGCCACAAGTTCAACACAAAAACCCTAATGTCCAAGTAACAACATTAAAAAACCTAACCCCGTCTCCATTTATTAAATGTTACTTTGAAGATGGAAGACAGATTTTAGTTGACATAGATAACAAGTCAAAGGAAGATATTCTGGATCATCTTATAAACACTGTTGGTAAATCAAAAGAGGTATTGGAAGCAGAAGCAATAGCAGCTGAAAAGAAAGATAACCCTGCTAACTTTGGTGTTGGATGTGAAAGACCATGCATATGTGAGGTATATGGCCAAGTACCATGTCCTGGTGTAGTCCCATTACCTAAAGTTTTACGTGGAAAATATAAGAACCAAACTGAATAAGTGTTATTTAAACAGCAACCAAATATGTAGGTATGTAAATATTTTAGAAAATATAATTCATTTTAAGAAAATTATTTTGTTTAAATTCTTACACTGCAAATAAGTTAATTCGCCTATATTTTTAAATGCATAAATCATGTTAATTTTTTTAAACTTGGTATTAAAATGGAACTAGTTTTAAAGAACAGAACATATTTGTTAAGGTAAGTAGCACCCCATTAGCATCCCAATGCTGGACACAGGCCTCACTCATAGGAAAAGAGTTCTTAGAGCATAAACACATCACACTGTACCGCTGTGCTCTTTCACTCTCATAGATCGATGTCCAATATGACTAGAGAGAGATCAGATACTGGGTTCGAATTGTGCTTCGTAATTCTGGTATGAAAAAGCTGACCACAAGACCAATGAGGCAATTGGTTTATTGTATATGTTGCTGTTGTCCAACATACAATGCTGTCATTTAGTACTAAGTAACTAATTAAATCCCTTTACCACATATACCTGATCTGAAACTGCAATAAAAATATTCACACAATGCAGCTAGCTGACAATATATATGTTTTGTAATTGTTATAAATCAAGTAATAATTGCTGAACCAATCTTGTTTTTTTCTTTGGGAATGATGTAGTCTTGGAAAAAAATTGGGTATTTCTTAACATCATAACTCTTTCACTGCAAACAAAATATGATGGACCTGATAAAGTTTGTATTTCTGTTACACAATCAATCAGTGTTATTAAAAAATTGTATGGTTCTCTATAGTCAGTCAAATTGATATACATTAAAACTAGTCTTTAGAAAAAGTTTTATTGTATTACATTTACAAATATTGGTTTTATAAAGGAACAATTTGAATTGTATATTTTTACATATCATACAATGAAAACACAAATTCACAAAATGTATGCACAAAATTATTATTGTAAGTCAAAATTTATGATTCTTCATAACATATGCCATCATTGCAGCTGCAATGTACTGGTAATTTTCAAATGCCATAAACGTCCTTGAGTTATTGTGTTCAAAAAGGTGATCATCAACCTCATCACCCCGCGGACCAGTGTGGAAGAAAATCCAACGTTTACTTGTATTTGACTCTATATCCTAAACAAAAATTGGAATTATTTGATCTATGAAGACACATGAAATCTGGATTGGGGAATGGCCCAATAAAATTGTGGACTGTCACAATTAACCTTTTGACTTTCTTGCTTTGGCAAATGTGCAAACAGTCACTTAGCTGAGTTCCTGGGATTATTACCCCACATGACAAATTTAGAAAATTACATATCTTAATTTATAGGGACACTGGACTTGAATGTTATCTTATATGATGGTATGTTACAGTCTTAAGAATGAAACATCCTAACATGGTATCCCAGAACACAATTTTTTTGCTTCATGCCATATCATTTGCTGGTAGGTAAATACCCATGGTCGAAGAACTCCTACCAGACTCAGACAAATAAGAAAATACAATTTCCTAAATTTCACCTGTAGGGAATCAAACCTGGAACCTCTTTAAGCCAAGTGAGTACTTGTTCAATTGCACCAGCAAGGCAGTTAAAACACAATTAATGTTTCTATGTATTTCTTTATATATGTTGAAACCATCCAACCAATGTGCCACATATCGATTTTAGTGGAAAGGTATTGTCTTTATTGTGAAGATGATTGTGAAGGCCACTGAACTTAAAACTGAATTCAAACCGATCCAATCAAAATTGAAAAAAAAATCCTTTAATTGAATAATCAAACATATTTACATTTATTTTTGTAACATAGTAACACACCAGGTATCTGCTATTGGAAGTTGTATAAAATATTACCAGATTATTAAATCTAGTGTTATTTTAAAATTATCTTTATATTAATAAAGACATTTTAAAATAATAGATATCTCTTGTTGTTATACAAAATTATTATTATTGCTATTTTGAGGTATTTGTTACTTTTAAATGTACCTTAAATCAATGAATTAATGTTTGATTGAATTCATGGTCATTTGTAAGAAATCGTTAACAATGCCATCTTTAATATTAGTTCATTAATTGGCATTATTTATAATAAGTACGAATCTTGCCATGTGAATTTTAACCTGTCAACTGGAGTCGTATTTTTTCGCAAAATTGTCTTTTTCGACAACGATATTATTATCCAATTATTTATATAATAACAAACGTCATATTCTGATTTTTAATTTTTCCAAAATAAAAATAATTACGTTTAATCAGTAATAAAGTCAATGACGTTACTTTACGTCCAACCCGTACTCAATATTACTTGCGTAGGACGTAGATATACGTCCTAATCGGTAAATCTGTTAATGTTGGTAGTAAACATGTTATAACAAACCTTGGCACATAAACTAAATTCTCTAATCTTCTTTGGGTTCGATGGCCCCGATACAATAACATTAGCGTTCTTCAGTACTTGATTTCTACATGAACATTGCTTGAGGCCAGTTTGAGTCTTCGATGCCATTTCCTCACTGATCTTGTATAAAAGAGGACTTACAGGGCATTTCTAAAATGTCATATTGATTTTAAAATTACTTTGGCGCATCTTTTTAGGAGAACAATATAAACATGCAGAGATAACTTTATTTTTACAAATATATATATATATATTATTTTTGAACAAGTAATATGCAAAAGATTCGTATAATCAACTTCATATAAATACAACGCAATGAGACTACTTCTATCGAAATAATTAAGAGTGCTTGCGTACAAAGTACACATGTTAGAAGTGAAACTTCTTTCGCCCGCAAACTAATTTTTAAGTATTGTTAAGAAAGGAAAGAATTTATTGAATTTAATTGCCATTAAAATATTACAACTGTTGAAAATAATACTCATAATTTATTGAAATCTCAATTGATTGAATCTAAATAAAGATGGTACGTGTTTTTAGACAATATAAGAAATAATTAATTTAAAATTTGAAGATTTTGAATTTAAAATTTAGAATAAAGAATTTATGAAATATATTTCTTTTATATTATATGAATAATAGTGTATTAAATTATTGATATATTTGTCTATCGAAAAGTAACAAATATGCTTTATTGACATGCTCTATAGTAGTGAAAAAAAGGTGGAACATACGAGGTGTGTTCAAAAAGTATCGCGAATTTTGTGTTTTTTCAAAAATTATTTATTTATTCATGAATATCTATTTTGTCCCCTTCAAAGTAATCCCCATGAGATATTATACACTTGTGCCAACGGTTTTTCCAATCTTCGAAGCACTTCAAAAAATCATTTTTTTTTTTATCTTGTTCAGCTCCTCCTTCGATGCCGTCTTTATCTCGTCAAGAGAAGAGTAACGTCGTCCTTTCATGGGCCTCTTCAGTTTAGGGAACAAGAAAAAGTCACAGGGGGCCAGATCTGGGGAATACGGTGGCTGCGGCATCATTAGTGTGTTGTTTTTGGCCAAAAAGTCGCGCACAAGCAACGATGTGTGAGCAGGGGCGTTATCGTGGTGCAAAAGCCAATTTTTGTTCTTCCACAAATCCGGGCGTTTCTGGCGGATTGCTTCGCGCAAATTGCGCATAACTTGCAGGTAATATTCCTTATTGACCGTTCTTCCCTGTGGCAAGAACTCATGATGCACCACGCCCCTGCAATCAAAGAAAACTGTCAGCAAAACTTTCACATTCGATCGAACTTGGCGCGCTTTTTTCGGTCTTGGTTCGTGCGGCAGCTTCCATTGAGATGATTGAGCTTTGGTTTCCACGTCATAACCATAAACCCACGATTCGTCACCAGTTATGACCCTCTGGAGCAAATTTGGGTCGTCGCGGACAGAGTTTAACATCTCATTAGCAATGTTCATGCGATGCTGTTTTTGGTCACAATTGAGCAATTTTGGTACGAATTTCGCGGCGACCCGTCTCATGCCCAAATCATTGATAAAAATCGAATGGCACGAGCCAATCGATATGTTTAGGTCCTCAGCAACTTCTCTAACGGTGATTCGACGATTGGCCAATACCATTTTCTCCACTTCATTAATTTTTTCGTCTGTTGTTGAAGTGCTCGGGCGTCCGGCACGCTCTTCGTCGTTCACATCTTCTCGGCCTTCTGAGAACATTTTGTACCACCGATAAACGTTGCTTCGGTCCAAGGTAGCTTCTCCGTATGCCACAGTCAACATTCGGAATGCATCCGCGCACTTAATTTCGTTTTTCACACAAAATTTGATACAGGTTCTTTGATCCATTTTTTTGAATAGGTAAAAATCGAAGACGATCCAAAACACGTGCAAGCAAAGCAGCTGTCAACAATTAAATGAACATTCAAAATGGCCGAGCTTGTCGGCATAAGTGAGAGACATGAGTACCAACATAACGCCACAAAAAATTCGAAATTCGAATATACGTAACCCGCGAAAATTCAAAATTCGCGATACTTTTTGAACACACCTCGTACATTTTAAAAATGAGTTTACGCTTTGCCTGATCTTAAAACATTTATAGAACGAAAGGAACAAAGAATGCGTTACAAATTACAAGAACTAAGTATTTTGCCAGTCCTTTCACACCCCAAACCCTTGGCCTCCAGTTCCCTCACTCATGCAAAGAAACCAAACTATAACGTTGGGACATCACACTGGCATTCTTTGTGCATAAAGTTATTTTCCCTTCTAATCAAATTTAGACCTGCTGTCAGTGACTAGCTACCAACGACTGAAATTAACTAAAATCATCACTCCACAAAAGCCGTCAAAATTCCAAGCTAATCTCAACTAAATTCTCACCTCGCAACAACACTTAAATCTAATATTAGCGCCAAGCATGGGGCACAATAAGAGGTAAGAGTTCAACACTGGGTGAGGAGATCCAAAGTACGCTAAATTCAATCCTTGTACTGATCTAAATTCCTCCTGAAAAATAATAGTTTGATAATTGAAAGCCAGTCCTTCAATCAGTTGGTGGCCTGGCATCAAATTTAAAAAATCCTTATTCAAGAAGTCTTTAACAGTTTTGTACCGTCAAATATAGTGTTTTTGCATATTTTATTTCCATTTCACCACTGACGCTGATATTATAGAAAATATATAGTTAAATGAATTGGGAAATATATGTATCCTACTATATAACTTATGATAATTTTATTTCTTAAGTTATGTGAGGAGCATCAACTTTTTTCAGTGTCAATATTTTTGTGGACATACAACAACTTTTATAATATGTATACACCATTAGCATGAGGTATTGGGTTCGATTCCTGGCAGGGCAAAGTTAGAAGTTACAATTTATCTATTAATTTACTTATATCTGATGGAAGGCTTCGGCCGTGACCAGCTACTACCCTATTAGGCAAGACATCAGATGTGTCACTCGCCTAGTCCAATGATAATCTACATAACTAAAGTAGTCGTTAAATTTCAAGTCAATCGGGCCTATTATTGCCTTTCTTAAGGAAAACAGTCGAGGGCAAATTAGTTTGTTGATTTCAAACCTTATAAAGAACGTAGGGAAAATCAATTTTTATGTTTTATGTATATAGATAGTACTAACGATAACCGCCATTATCGTCGACAAAGCCTGTATTGATGCATGAGTCCTCGAACGCATACAAAGCACAGGAACTGTTGATTGTTTAGCGAAACGTTGTGCGCACATGTGTGTCATAGTAGATACAAATATAGCGTCTGCCATATAGGAGAATACCCTACAAAAGGGCAAAATTTAGTAACAATAAACCCAAAATAGCAACATGTTGCAGCCTATAACTATCAATAAGTATGTAGAAAGCTAAAAGTACAGTTTTAATAGAAAAAGAAAGATCTTTTAAACAAATCCATATAAATGTTTACACCAAGGGTAAATAAATATATATTAGTTAAAAATGCAAAAAAATTGTTTTGTCTAAAAAATGTGTTTTTGGATGTAATGTAGCCAAAACTAAAGTTGCCCACATTTGAATTTAGATGGTACATGGAACAACGATTTAGGTGGTACTTTCATTGAGAGATTTTATATAATTGTCTTTTTTTTTAAATAACAACTGAAATGAACAAAACGAAAGTAATTCCCATTACCCACTCCCGCGGAAAATGACTTCCACTTCACTCCACGCATAGACTTTTTTTTTTCAATTAATCAGTTTAGCGGCAAGGCAAAGGTTACAAAAACGACAACATATACAACATATGTATGTTATATTATATACATAGCTGTATGTTGCGCACTTGGAATACATCTTTTGCATAAGAAAGAAGTGTTACTATGTTAGAACAAAATTATAACGTAATAATTAATGATACGTAGAATTGTGTTTAAGTACATTTTATTATAAGAAACGCATCACATGAATAATAACAATAGGTAGCCATGTTATTAAATAATGTAGTTTATATTGAAAATTGTAAGGTTGAATTTAATTATACTAATTTGTTGTAAATTATGAAAATTTAACTGCCTCATTGGACTAGTTATCAGCTTATTCAGCTACATGTTAAGAAATTCAAAGTATTTGCCCGAAGTTAGGAAGTTGGCGATGTGCTCCACCCCCGTGCATCGAAGAGTACATTAAGCCGTCGGTCCTGCGCCTGATCTCTCTGCGTTCGTGTCGGATTGCCATCACATCGAACTAAGAGAGTAAAGGAAGAGAAGAAGAGAGTATACTTCTGGCACTTGTTTATGTGCCTGCCAACCCACAGTGGAGTAACGCGGTGGGTCTATGTTCTAAACCTAACAGTTGGACGTTAATGGGCTGTTACTTACCTTTTATGAATAATACGACACAATGTCTATACTATTCCCATGCGTTACCTGCCCATGTAGTCATGCTCCCACGACAGCTGATCGGTGATGTTGACGTCACAAGCTCCGAGAAGTGTTGCCGCTTTCGACACCGCCATGTTCAAAAACGGTTCGTTGACTTCTTGCAGAATCATAACTTTAGAATTTTCTAGGATATCCTTGAGTAACATAAGAATTCATCAAAGTTTACCACATCACCAGTATTCTTAGTATGTATAGGGAGTATTATTTGTGTAATATTGTTTTACTAAGTGTAATGTATGATACTTTCGTACAAACCATTCTTTTTCTGTGCGTGTCACCCAAAGACCGTTTCAAACCCATTGCGCTTTCTATCACATCCATTATTAACTTGGCATTCCAGTTCTTGAAACAAATTAAATGTCTTGGTTTTCCAAACCTGTTTTAATTTTCATCATGTAGGAAATATTTGTTTTCTTTATTACCTAGTTATTAGCGATATCCTTATTATGTCAGTCCGCGTTTACGGTGATTCATCAAGAGATTATTAAACCAGTAGTTCTGAGAGATCGTAGCACCTTGCATATTCAGATAGGTTTCTCATCAATCGGAACGACTTTTCATCCGATCAAAATATGAGGGGTCAGGTATCGAGGTATTAAATATATTATTTTTAGTTCAATCGTTTCTTGCCCAAATCAAAGTATCATAAAATTATTTACTAATAACCATAATTACTCTTGACAAATGGACACTTCCTAACGAGAATTGCTAAATCTCTGCTTAGAATACTTAGGAATGGCTATACATTTATTAATCTGCAATATGTTAATACAAGAGACACCTCTGAAAATTTACTTACGGACAACTTTTCCGGCATCGTATTTGTTGTAGATTATACCTTAAATAAATTCTTATAAATAATTGCATTTTTGGCACCATATTAGTAATTCATTTCCACGTCGAATTTTAATTCAAAAAGAATACATAAAATCAAAACTGTTTAATTTGACATCGCCTGTTAAACCTGTAAGCCTATCTGTGGTTATAAAATAAGATATAAATAAATAGAATAATACAAATTGAAACGTGTTTATTATATTATCTATACTTTTATCTATTGCTAAGTGGTAATATAGCATAAGATGGAAGCGTGCTAATCTAGCATGGTTTCTACACAGCAACGTACTGGAACACAAAACTCTCGCTTGTCGACACGTCTTTGTTGATAGGGTCATAACTAGCAGCGACCGAAGCTTTACACTAGTCCAGACTCAGAAAAATTACATACAATATGCCCTCCCGAGGATCGAACCCGGGACCTCTTCTAGCAAAGCGAGTAATCGTACCACTAAGTCAACAAAGACATCACTAAAAATTACCTATAAAGAAGCACGTAATCTTATACACCAAATCGCAGGAACTTCTTCAACTCATTAAATAGAAAGAAATCTCTACACCTTTATGCGAACATCCTATAGATGGCGCTGTAGTTTGTCGTGAAATAAAATTAATGAGATAATATTTGAAAAAAAAACTGTATTAGCACCGAGTTTCGGGCACTCAGAGTTTGTATGAACAACTGACCATTAAAAATTTGAATAAAACGTTTAAGAGTCTGAAATTAAAAAGTAAAACTGCTTATCTAACGTCACAACCAGCACTTGGAAATCTATCTTTAATAAAATCCGCGACAATAAATAAAGAATTAAAAATCTGTTTATTATCTGTATGTATACGCTGTTTTGAGATCATTTCTATTTCTACTGATATCTTACCTCTTGTCTGTGAAATCTGTTTATTATCTGTATTTAGGCAACGTTTCGAAATAATTTCTAATTATATCTGACAGGTTAACTACTATCTGTGGTCTTGTGTTGGGTAGGACACGATTAGAAAATGAGTTTGTAATAGATTTTTTTGCACTGAGCCCGGCGAAGGTTCTCCTTAAATCAGCCGTACTGTAGGACCATCCTGTTTAACTTTTAATATTAGAAATTTCTTTTTTAATAATAGTAGATAAGAAAGAATATTATTTAAATTAATTTAAGGCACAAATTAAAATAAGGTACTCTATAGTAGATTGCTGAATCAGAATCGAGGACATAAAAGTTGAAGTAGTACAAATTATAATTAAGAGGCACTCTTACATTTTGTACGTATCAAATGTTAGACTTGATGTATGTCCCACCCAATACTACTGTGGTCTCACTTGATAGTAAGTGATGATACTAGAACAGTTAAATACGAAAACGTGTTAACGTGCTTTGACGTAAATTACCTCTTATATCATGCATAACTATAACCAGCAACTTTCCGAAAATAAACAAATAAAGATAAACAGATATTCACTTTATGAAAGGTAATACTAAACTATATCACTAAACTTTCATAAGAAAAAACATCGGCAAAATACAGCCGGTAAACTCTCTCGTCCAAACCTTGTTCGTTTTAGCAACTCACAAATTCCGAATAACAATTCTTTCGACAGGCTGTTAGACAAAGTTTATAGAACTTACCTGGCAGCTAGATTGTTAAAGTTTTGCCTGGTATGTGTCATTTATTTTTACGGGCGACATTGCCGTAAAGAATCAAGTTTTCTTACCGTCAAAAACAAAATAGCGCCGTTACTTTATTACTCCAGGCTTTGCAAAAAAATATGATCTTAAGTACTAAATATGTTAAGTACGAGAAATGTAAATAGAAATTTCCACAAAAACAGAACCGCCTTCAAAACAAACTTACAAATTTATTAATATGCTCTAAAAAGTAAGTATTTGTTAAAAATTCTATTCATTTTTTTTATTTTTAGTGAATCTGAAGTAAACTAACAAATTTGTCTCCTGTGTACACCTAAAAACGTGTTGCTCATATGAAATAACACCGTTTAAATGAAACAATTTTACTAAGTTAAATTTACATTAATATCGCCACGGGATCGAACCCGCAACCTTATATGTTACAGATCGGTTATTTTGCCACCCCGCTATCACCAGTCTTTTATATGGTGATCGAGTACAACGCTAACACGCAAAAGTTCCCCCCTCCCCCAGACTCTGCTACCACCGCTTCACACATAATTCACCTTTCAAATATTGCAATGCAGCAAAAAACGTAAGGTCATTGCCTTTTGATTACAGACAGTTATAAATTTTGCCAAAAATCGCACCCTTACTGTAAGCCGTTAAGGAGGTCCATTGATTTTCATATTTAAGTACGACTAGCACTTGACCATACAGAAGTTACGGTAGGCAACTCAAATATCTGGATAGCTTATAGAAGATTCTGCCGAGTATCGTTGATTTGCTCCTAAGAATTGAAGAGTTCCGTCACTTTGTCATGGATTCCATCATCAGAACCTAACCAAACTATCACAAAACAACCCTTGAAGTATATCCTTTCTAACAAAAATAGAATCATCGAAATCTGTTGGCGTGATCTTGAGTTATTCGTCCATTTGTCGCGCACATGCTTAATGCAAATTTAACACTTATCCGGTTTTCTCATGAATGCCATCATCAGAACTGGATTTAAAAAAATGGGACCCTATAACGAGCAACACCTTTCATTTTAAAAAAAATCATCAAGATCGGTCCACCCAGTCGGGAGATATGAGGTAACTAACATTAAAAAAATATATATGAATTGATAACCTCCTTTTTTTTAAGTCGGTTAAAAAGATAAAGTTATTCGCCGGGTCGAGCACGTATTTTTAACAACATACCCAATCAATTTTGGATTTACCTGTAATCATTTTAAGAAATATGTAAAACATTCCAACACAGCCCTATACCTATATCTTTATAAATATATATACTAGCAATGCTCCGCGGTTTTACCCTCGTAGATACCGATCTCGTGGTTTTGGAAAGTCTACTAAGCCAGACTTTAAATATATTTTTGTTGAATTTTGTAGAATGTCCGACATTATTCAAATTATTTTCTTTTAAATCGGTCCAGAGCTTTTAGCTTGTATATTATAAAAAAAAAACAAAACGCAAAACTTTCTTCTATAATTTTAGAGATGAGATTTATTTGATATGATGAGGATTCATAGAGTGGCTTGATTCTTGTCGCTTAAAACTTCTAGAATGTAAATAAGTATTTATGGCATAACTAAAGTAGTTGGAGATATGGATTTTTTGTAGATATGAATGCGTTCTATAATATTATAGAACATTTTTTGTGCCATCATCAATTTACATCTTTGGTTACATTAATGCATTTTTAATAGGGATCCCTATTTATTTGAGTAAGTACCTAACATCGCGCAGTAAAAATGCAGCTTTTTAATAATGAAAAAATTTTTGAGTTCGGTCCTGTAGTTTTTGTGCGTTACATACTTAAAAAAACACAAATTCCTCTTCATAATATTATTTTAGATATATATAATTCTTATGTGCGTGTGTCTCTTACTGAACTGCTCATATAGGACTGTATCGATTATATTGATCTTTGTCTTCGAGAATGATTTGATCCGATACCGATTGATTTTAGAACAGACAACCCAAACTTTGCTACCGACGCAAAAGTTAATGACAAAATAATAAAAGAGCATGTTGAGCCTTTCAAATAAGAAATAAATCACTAAAATAGTGATTTCTTCCTTCATTGCCACAGCAATAAATGCATGTTTAAAAAAATCAGTAGCTGGCCGGTAAACTGCAAACTCGTAGGTTTTTAGACCAGACCCACCACACTACTCCACTGCGGGTAAGCAGACATAGTACACAAGTGTATGCGCTAGCACAAAGCACTTTCTATTCCTTCACTCTCATAGTCAAATGGGAAGGCAATCCGACACGACCGGAGACATCAGGCGAAGAACCGACCGCTTAATATGCTCTCCGAGAGACGGGTGGAGTACACAAAACTACTTCGTAGCTTCGGGCAAATACTGAGAACTCAATATGGGTTTTATATTCGCCTAACCTTCGAACCCAGGACCACATCTGTAGAGGAACAAGCTGACCGATGAGGCTGTCCAATTTATTGAGGCAGTCAGATTGTTTCAAAATTAATAAAATTTTTCAAAGGTAATTCAAACAAGGTTTCAGATATAAAAATTTATATTATAGGAAATATTTTGGATTCAACAACATCTCCGCAAAACCGTCCGCGCCTTCGTCTTGACACATGGCACATTTTATAAGAAAAATTATTTAACAAGTTTTAAAAAAGCTACATTCATCATACTCATGCTACAGATATTAAACGTGGAGGTAACAAATAGCAATAGAGTAAACAAGACGAAATAACTGAATTCCTATTATAACTGCGGTGAACCTGATTTTTAAAATATTTGTAAACTTTTTGTATATTGCGTTAAAAAAAGTCCTATAGATTAAACACAGGCGTTCATTTTGTAATAGTCGGAGTTCCCACGTGACCTGTTAGCATTAGTAAAAAGTTTCAAGTTATTGTACGTTCGATTTCTTTATTATTTATTTCATAGTGATGAAATGGCTTAAAATAAAATGAATCGTGGAAATGGTAAAACTCGTAACTTTTATTATTTTAAAAATTAACATAAAATATCAATAAAAAAAAAAAGTTCTATTTAAATTTTAAATTAGGCGAAGGTGGTACATAATGATCCCATCAGGGAAATCTATTGCTGTTGGTAAAATTTTTAAGTGTTTTTTTTATTTGATAGTCTAATATGCAGTATATGTAACTTATATGAAACCTATAAAATAAAATTCTACATTGAGCACAAAGAATTCAATGTCAAATTTCTAAAACTGATCACAACACTATGACACTCGTTGACATACTTCGTATACGTAAATATTATCAGAAACTTCACTCAAGAATATATGTTACCATTAAGATGGTAATATAGTGTGGGACCATTTTAGCACCACTTTTCCCTACTTCCGGCATTTAATAGAATCAACATATATGTGGAAAATATGAGATAATTTGGCCACAAACTATATAAATTTACATAAGTAACACTAATTTACAAATGGTCGAAAATTGGAAATGATACGACCAAAAACAAGCTTCAAATCTGAATTACAATAAACCACAACCGGTACAGACAAATTAACATTTTATTTATATATGGACATTATGTGGCTGATTATCCTAAAGAAGAAATATCTATTTTTTTATATAACATAATAGACATCTTCAAATTCTTAATTGTCATCATAATATGTAATTAAATTTACTTGTTTGGGATCAAACCAATATTTGTTTCAAATCTATATCGTGAGCATGAATATGGTTCAGAAAAAAAATTGTTTAGTCGTCAAGCCAAAGGCGCGAACACTGACCGGCAGCTCAGTGATTTCGTTGTCAACAATCGCATCTCGGTTCCCCACAATTCACATTCGTTTTTGTCCGTTTATCACACAACGCCCATATCACAACAAAGCGACCTGTTGATCCCTCGATGCAGGAAAGAAAAAAAACTCGATTTTTTAATTATTAACTGTTTGCATTCACAGTTGTTTTTGCCTAACTATAACCTAAACTTAAATTACGCGCATCCGTCTCATTCACTCACGCAAGCAACATCACTGCATTTATTCTACAGAGCTCATTTTGTTTTTTTTACATAAGTGGGGTCATAGTCAATTCCGAAGTTGCTTTCGAAGCAATAAGTAACTTAGCTGCAAAGGCAATATTCCTCGATAAATATCACACATTTATCACTAATACCTATCAGCCAATACCGTAGCGGACAGCATATCGATTTGTGATCGCTTATTCTAAAACGCGTGGAGAATTGACCGGGCCCCTTACAAAAAAGGAAACTAGTTTTAAGTCCTATAAAAATCGATCAACATTTCGATACATTTTGAGAGACGACCGCAATATACAATACACAATGCATACAAAACATAAGTTCATCTCACTTAGGCACAACGAACAGAACAACAAACCACTTGTTTTGCGGAAAAGGACAATTTACTAGATTCTATTGTTTTTGGCGTGATAAGATATTAGAGATTAGTAAACGCACATAAGGCTGCACGCACGAAAAAGTGTGAGCGAGTGTGGAACAAGGGATAGAGAGACGTAATCGGCCCAAACGTCCGGCTTGTGACGCATCTTTCTCTCTTCCACTCCTTAACGTGGTTTCAATTGTTTATTACAACAACAATACTCTAATTCAGTTCATATTTAACAATAAAGCATCACTTTATTATTAAACGGACGTGAAAAACGAACTTATTTTTATATGCATTTCCGTTTAAGTCCGATTATTGTTGTGTTCACATATACATTGTTTTTGGCGACCGTCTCTCGAACTATAACTTTTCAAAAGCAATGGAAGTGCCTTACATATTTCTAATATTTCGTACACCACGTCACAATAATATCGCATTTTAAACTTTTCCGTTCAACATCACATAAAACGTATTACAAAAGAAAAAATTCATTTTATCAATTGGTGAACATAATTTTAGCAAGCTTTACATGTACAATATCATACATAAAAACTGTACAATAATACAATAATATTATGTTGTGACATCGTAATCTATATTTATATACTTATCAGGCCTCCGTTCGTTCGCTTATATACATTTTTTATCGTTCTCGCTCTATAGATACTGTTCAAACATTCCTACAAATACATGAAAATAACAAAAAAAAACACCTCAAAACAACGGATCGCCGTATAAGTAATATATGCCCAATATTTGTCCGTATTACCTCTTAATAGACCTTCAACGTTCATTGTGGTTGTGGATGATAAATATCATTACAGCTTTTTTTGCTTTTTAACGCAAATATGATAATATCCGGAAATACGCTTTTAAATAAACATCAAAATGTATATGACGTGCATTAGATGTATCTCCTTATAAGCGGTCTTTTTAAGGCATAAAATCATTTCTCTGGCTTTTTTTTATAATCTGTAAAAATTTTATTTAAAAAGATTACACTATTCAAAGTTCGTGAAACCCAACTTCAGATAACAAGGCATTGTTTTTCAAATATAACATAGTGAAAATGCAAAAGTAACGTTATGAAATGAATATTTGATTAAATCTTTGGAATTTAATAACCAATAAATTCAACGAGATATTCATGAGACTATTCCATTGAGCCATTTGAACTTCCTTATTTTAAGCTTTATAACTGGTTCTATTCACTATTTAATTCGGAAGAAATTACTTTAAAGTGATTTATTAACATAAAAAAACCTAACATTTATTTTTTTCATAAAACACAAACGAAGATCATTGTAGTAAAGATTTGATATTTTCCCAATTTTAATGGAATTGTTTATATAATCACTTCCCAGTATATCTTTTTCATATTTATACAGAGGTATGTCCATTAAATTTGAAAAAGTTACTTATACCCCTATAATTAAGGAAAAAAGTTCACTGTTGATTATTTTAATTTTAAATGTATATGGAAACGTGACATCCCACTCGATGGGCAAATATACGATTGGAAAGATTCTGTTAAATAAAAAATATGTATATCGCATTCGGACGTCATTACGTGAGACCTATGTCCAGCAGTGGACGTCCATCGGTTGAAGCGACGACGACGATATCACATTCATATTAGAAGGCAGAACATCTGAAACTGTTGATTTAAACTCACCGCGGATATTAACAAGAACACATTGAAAACGACAAACAAATTAAAGAAATACACAATAAATAATAAGAACAATTAACAAAAAAACAATGCATCCAGTAATGGGGGCACTGGTACGTTAAAAAATTTAATGACAATGAATTTAAACGTTTTCTTACATATAAAAATTTAATGATCCTTCTCCAATCTGTATGTTTACATACATTTTTGACCTATTTTGTAAGTAAAGATAAGTTTACAAATACATAATAAAATTTGAAACTTATATTTTGTACGGCTCTCTACGCTTTGACCTTGTAAAGGACAATTTTAGTGTTATCCAAATATTCAAATTTTGTAATACGAAACAATTAATATAAGTATAAATTGTAAAGACAAATCGAAATCATTCTATGTCTACGCAAATATATTTCACTCTATACATCCTGTAAAGTCATAATGGAATGAAAAATTATAAGAGATGTCAGCCTATATATCCTGTTAATTTTATGACAAATACTAGCTTGTAAATCAAATGTAACACTAGTGAAATAAATACACAATATATTACACGAATACCCTTGCTTATATCCATATACTTTCGAAACGATATTATGAACTATTTGAACTCATAAAGGTATCTCAAAAACGAATTTTCATTTTTAAAGACCTTCAAACGCCGATATTTTAATACTCTGAAGGCTGCCTTAAATGGAAACCAAGGTTTATACAGACGAAAAGTGAATAAGCTTTAATCAAATTGATAAAAAAATTATTACAATGTACTTCGTTGTAATATCCTCTTTGTGTCTTTCATTAAAATATAGGTAAGGTATACAACATATACTTACTGGTCGAAAATGTCTTAGGAGAACGTATCAGTCTCAAATAATTTACTTTTTGTATTAATAAAGTCTAGCAAAGGGAACTTAGTTTTCATATGGTTGTACAGACTATATATTTCTGTTTTTTTTTATTTACCACATTAATTTAAATTAAGAATAACAAAAACGGTGAAACATCTCTAAACTAGGTTTCGATTTATGGCAGTCGTAAACTTGAGCTGGCAACACTGAGCTACATTCATTACCAGTAGGTTTTATATGTGACACCTCCGATAGCTGTAAATAATCTCAACTGCGGACAAGCGATATCCTCAACCACTTTTCCGTAAACAATAAATACTTAATTATCATGTTGAACCTCAAGTATGAAAAGCGTATAAATTAATTCAGTTTGAATAACGGCCTTAGTACCTAGCTAGCGATGTGTCGGATTGTGTGGGTAGTTATTCCTTATCACTGAATATTTAATTAGAACCGATTACAGAGAAAAAATAATAAGTTGTTTAAACGTATTTCCGTTAATAGCTTTTATTTAGATGATTTATTATTATTTTGTATATATATTTTTGGTAAATGCGGAGGTATTGCAACGTTTATTTGAAATCTTTCAACGCTGTTTGATATTCTGTTTTGAATAACCACCGTACAATCCGACGAAACAATTTTTTTAACAAATAATATTGGCAGACAATAGCTGTCGGTTGAGATTTTATATTTGAAAGCTAAACTGTGATGTACATATCAATGGATTTTTTAGTTTTATTTTAGATATTTAGACGATTTTTTAATTACTTTGCAGCCTTGATTCAGGTCATGAGATTATAAACCATTGTCATGTTAAGAAGTAGTGGAATCTCCACTGACAGCTACATCTTTTATTATCATGAAAGTTGACTAAGTAAGACTAGTCTGGCAAGGAGGACATTTTTATTATAGAATATTATAATCACTATGGACATACAACACTTTTCATTCTTTGTACTATATTTTTTGTTACGATAAGTACCATTCTTTATTGACATTAAAAACAATTTCTTTGACTTTAAACAAAATTTTTCTACTGAAGGCTTCTTGTTCTATAATAATACTGACATATAGTTCTACTTTTTTTTTATTTTTCTTGGTGTTGCAATTTAGAAAATTAATGACCACAAATTATTAATTTCATCCATATAAATTTTGTTATTAGCTTCAAATTGGGCAATATCAGAATGGACGGGACGGATAGATTTAAATATATTTAATTCTTTTTCTACAGAACCACCTATCAATGTGGTATGATTATATGATACAGTAAAATAGGAAAATCAGGAAGCGCACAATACTCGTTTTTAAATTTTACATTAAAAAATTTAAATACTTCAGTCTGCTTATGCAATATTGTACTGTGTTTGTTAAGGCATTTGATCCATTCAAGATAATACTATATACATATCCAATTTATTTTTATCACAACTCTACTTTAATAACCCCTAAATTATTATAAGAACAAGAGACTTAGAATTTTATATATATCGAAAATCTTTCTTACATATGCAATCTTCAAGAACCATATCTTTAAAAACGTTATTTTCAACCAAATGCTTAGATCAATAGACAAGTATTTGATAATATTTCATTCTAAATTGGTTTATCACTCGAAATGAATTACTTTAATTCAAATAATTCAATACACTTTTTCAACTCTACTTAAGACAGAAATAATGGCATTACATCTTCAACAATTTATTGCTAAAATACTTAACACATATTAACACTAAATGAAATTGTTTTAAAATGTAAAGAGTTTATAGTCTTTTTACTTCAATAATGTGATAAGTCGAAAATTATATTATTAGTGAATAATTTGACGAATTGACAATAAGAAAAATCAATGAAAATTACAAAATGATCAATTTTTGAGATAACCCATTATTGAAGTAAAGAGGTGATATACAAATGAAAATCTTTACCAACCCATAATTTTATCCGAAATTTTAAATTGAATAATATTTTCAATGGTACTTTGTCGTCAGAAATATAACAAAACTTATGTTACAAGTAGGCATGGCTTTATAAAAAATTTAATTATACGGTGAACAATTTTTGATTTGTCAATCTTTAGGAGTATAGTCCCGTAAGAGCGGTAAATATATATAATTCTGACCTACCAAACCTTACACATTAATTTAGCTATCCCGAAGCGGGAGATTTGAAATCTCCCACATATAGATTTTAATATCTTGCAGAAATCCAAAATAGTTAATACGTGTTATTTCTCTCAAACAAACAGGGTACCACCATGAGGTAATAACGAGACAAATTCACGACGATGTTTTCGATTTCACCGATTTGTACGGCCACGTATGTCGCTTTGTTATGATGCTCCGATGACTCTGTTTTGAGATATCCATCCAAATAAATTGGGTCTTTTGGAAACCCTGTTCGGATAACGCGTAGTTTTTAGATACTTTAGATCGGAAAGATTAATAAACAATTATTCAACAAAATTTTGATTCATTTATAATAAAAGAAAATACAGTACCTGCTTAAAGGTTGGTAGGATAATATTTAAATGTTACGTGAAACCTGGATATGTGAAAAACCTTAGCTATGGATAATTACAATGAGCAACAATCACAATATTTTTGCATGGAAAAAATACCTCTGTTATGTATAGATTTTTCAAAATTAAATTCCATAATTGGAACTTTGTGGCTTTGATATATGAGACAATTTATCATGTTTATACAAGTTATCTTATATATAAAACTATCTATGAGTGCGAGTCCATATATATATATATGGACTGTCAGAACCAACTTATGCAGGTTTCACTATCCTATTGAAATTTTAGGAGATTATATTATATTGTAGTTATATAAAATTGTATAGACAATAATTTTGTTATCCGCATTTTTACGTAAATAAATACATAATCTAATGGAATTCCCCTTGAAATCGATTTTTAGCCACGCCTACATATATTTCATGTCCTCACTCACCAGGCCAGTAATTTAGAAACTCCGCTAAAATTTGTCTTGGAATATGAATAGATTGTTTGTGGCCGCTACCGCGATGATGCTTTCGTGTGGATGCCATGCAGTGTGCAGAATTTTCTTGTTGAAATCTAAACAATCAACGCTTATCTCATCCTGAAATTAAAATTAAAGCCTTTTACTATATCTCTTATTAATTATTATAATGTTAGAAAGATGACACTGTTTCCGTTTTCACCGTCTTGTAAGCCCGCATATGACGCTCAGACACCTCATAAAAGCGCAACAGAATGCAAGTGATGTTCCTATCACTGTTTCTGATTTCTCTATAAATGAATTGTCTTTTAGGTACCCCACTTCGGATTAGGTCCGTAAAAATTAAATGAGATAATTACTTGTAATCTTTTACATTACTACTATGCTTGCAAATCGATGAGAGTCTAGCATGTAATAAGATAATATAATTAAATACCTTCTTCCTCTTGGCGGTTGCGGCGACACGTCTCGCCCTAAGCGGCTGTCGGGGCCGCGCTGCGGCATCTCGAGACGCCTCCAGGGTCAACTCACCACGCCGGCCTGAACCGCCGCCGCCTCGTTCAAATATCCTATGAAATCATAATAAAATTATACAAATACACTTCGACGATGTTCACCCACAAAACAGATAAAATTTAGAACAATGAAAAAAATGAAGATTTACTGTGTATATTGTAAATATCCGAAAACTTGTGCATAAACATGAAATTACATTGAACAAAAACGTGATTACACCTTATAAACAAATTTTAAAAACTAAGCTAAGTAGTAGTCTATTAACATCCCTCTACGAGGCATAGGCCTTCTCAGTCATAAGACAGAGGGATTTTTAGAAAAAGAACCCACCACAAGGCTCCACTGCAGGTTGATAGGCTACACGTAACTTATAATTACTGATAGAATATGCAAGTTTTCTCAAAATGGTTTTACCTCACTGAAAAACAGAATGTTGGATTCTTAAGAACAATCAAGCACGTAAGTTTTTATAAACATGATTGCTCTAAACGAGAATCCACGCATTTCACCGATAATCCAAATTTGGCGTATCAAAAATTCAAAAAGCTACATAAAATTCACAAACCATAAATATTTATAGATATCTATAATCAACTCCCAGAAGCTCTTTTGATAAAAATAGGTAATTGATAAACCTGATTATTATTGGATGTATTATATAGACAAAAAAAAAGTTTGTTAATGAATTGATATAACTGAAATAAATATGAATGTACGTATTAACTAACTTTCGTTTTTGTTTGCCACAATAACACAAATCTATGGGAAAATTAGTTTTGTGAATTAGTAATTGTTTGAAAACATTTTTTACATAGCTCATTATCAGCGACTGTAACTTTAAACATTTTACAATATATATTTTGAGTAGAAAATGATTGATAAATTTTATAAACAAAATTTCGATACACCATTATCTAAATTAATGTAAAACTTATGATAATTATGTACTAAAAGAGACTATGCTTAAAAAATAGAAACCTTTTTTTTATATACAATGGTATTTTTATCATTAGACTGATGAATGAAGAGAAACATATAATATATAAAGAGAGAGATTTATATAAAGGAAAATTGAACAAATAAACATATAGGTATTCACCTAAAGAATCCATTATAGGAGCCAGTCATAAGCCGCTGATCCTCACCACTCCAGCAGCATTCAAACTTATCAAAGATACAATCATTTTCATACAACGAGCATAGCTTTGAGCGTAAATACTCGTGAACCTGGAAATATTAATTAATTGTAAAGACGTTTTCAGAAGAATGACACTGGTATTCGCGAGTAATCAGAAAAGGGCTATAGAACATATACATATAGTCAAACCTCTCAAGAAAGCTTTTCAAGAAAGAACAATGGCATTTTCATAATTAGCATCTAAAATCTAAATAAAATAGAGAGGAGAAGTGACTTACTAGGCTATATTACAGAATGTCTTAATTGCTACTTAACTGTTACGGGTTCTAATTTTATTTTAATTTTGTATTTTTTATTTTATTTATTTACATAGGGTATAATTTTGTGACTTTTTAAAGAACGACCTCAAGTTGAACAAAAACCAGAGCTAGGAATATCGGGGCCGGTGGGGCAGCGTTCGGAAAACTACGTAAGATCTTTACGTCCAAATGTTCGAAGACTTTAGTCTTCCGACACTCCAGAATAGTGCCAGAAGACTAGTCTTCGAACAGTGTTGTTAGTGATCGATCACATACGGATCGGAAACGTCGGTCGCTGACTATGGGCCTCATTCGAAAGCTCAAGTCACACAGCGTACGATGGAGAGGGCTATGTTTGGAGTTTCTCTACACGATCAAATCAGAAATGAGGAGGTTCGTGGAAAAACCAAAGCCACCGACATAGGCCTAAGAATTACAAAACTGAAATGGCACTGGGCGTGGCACATAGTCAGACGAACCGATGGACGTTGGAGTCCGAAGGTGCTGGAATGGTGGAACCCCACAAGGTGGCCCGACGATATAAGGAGGGTCGCCAGTAGCCGCTGGAGCCAGCATAAGATCGGGCACAGTGGGTATCATTACGTGAGACTTTTGTCTAGCAGTGGATGCCCATCGGTTGAAATGAGTGAGTGAACAAAATTGTAATATACATAAGGTTTTTATTTTATTTTTAAGGCATTGGAAAGTAATTTGTCAGAAATATTGATATCATATCACTTTTTGACTCTCATTTTTAAAATACGGCCTGATAATTTTTGTTTTAATATGACCTCCATCAGGAATATGTTGAATTACCAATAATCCTGTATATATAAAGATTAGCCTTCAGATGCCCTTTTCCTGCTTCAGATTGGCTTCTGGGAGCGAAGTTTACATCAAAAGGATGTTATACCAAAAACTTCATTCAAATGATCTAAATTTTACTATAATAAAGTAAATACATTATTGGTTTTATAAAACATACTCACTGGATATGTTTCTACAGGTTTCGTTTCCATTCTTAAATCCCATACTTTTAAACCTAGGTAATCTCTTGACATCATATATCTGAAAAAAATATATTTATTAATGAAACACTATATTGTTACACCTGAAGGTAGCACGACAATTACCACCAAATTATAAAGCAAATTACTTTATTTTATGGTCTTTACACATATCAAATGATATCAAGGGCGATGGCAACACAGGGCAACTATTAAGTTGACTTAAATAAACCATATTTTCCTCTAAGGAAAGAATAAGTTTTCATATAAAAATAACTGACTTTTCATATAAAAAAGTCGCTTAAATAAAATTAAACAACAGTATAAAATATTTTTACGTAAAATAATATACTTAACGCATTTACTAAATATAGTTTCGTAGGTTCTTAAAAATAGCAGTAACTGTTTCAGCTCAGTTTCATTAAATTACCACATAATAAAGTGAACAGCGCGCCTAAAGAAATTTGCAATGAATAAACTAAAGTCATCTCACCTGCCAGAATTACTGAGTTTGACGTCGCTGATTGAGGATATGATCTCCGAGAAAAAGGACCTCGCATGGGGATCCTCTGGCTCCTCGAACAACTTCGCGTGGCGGTCGCAAAGGGCCGCCGCGCGCATATCGCATAGCCTTATTGTACCTGCCGAATAATAAATTACTGAGCGTTAAACGTTAACGAGTATTTTCGCGGCTATCACTTACTTTCAATGTCCCCTTTCAAGTATTACGTTAGGCAATTTTCGAATATTTCAAGCACTTCACCAACACGGACTATAGCAATGTGCTTCTAATTATTACGTGATTAAAATACGAACGAATACTGATAACGACCATAAAATAAAAATGACGTAAATCAAACACACAAAGGGTTGTCAAATTAAGAGATTCTTATTCTCTACTTTTTTATATTAGGTTTCTTCTTAACATTGAAATATAATTGTTAAACAAACTTACCCTTACTACTAGAATATACAAAGAGATTGCATTCAGTCGGGTGGAACTCCGCCGCGGTTATAACCTGCAATAATAAGTGATTACATCCCAATAGCACATGAAGCAACGAGATAAAAAGGAAAAAGTGAAACATCTTTAGCTTATATTGTATTAAACTCTATACTACAATTTTATTTATCGACGACCCTTACGTACAATGAATCAAGTATAAACTCCTAGACAAATTATTTATTGTTGCACTACCTTTGGTACTAATAAAATATTAGTTCATAGCTGCATCGTTTATGATTTTTGAAATATACCCTAGGTTGATAAAAGTGGTGATATAGTCATCAAAATTACAAAACGTCAAAATGTTTAAAATACAAATTGAATCCTTATTCGTAGCAGCCTGGTGTTGCGGATAAGTACGACTGAGGAGTCACGGAGGCGGCAATGCGCCGCCTGGTACTCTGTCTGCTTCGGCGGTGAGAGGGAGCATTAAATTCTTAACAAGAATCCATGTTTCTATCCTTTGGGCCATCATAATATAAATTTCTTTCTATAAAAATCTTTGGTCTTAAATAATATAATGTCTTGAAATCAAAGATGCTAGCCAACCTCTGTGAGTTCCTCCATATTGGCGGGCTTTATATCGACAATGTTAAAGCTCTGGTCGGTGATTTCGAGGTGCCACAGATTGATACGGAGGTCGTCAGCTGATAAATACGTCTCTTGATCCGAGTTCAGCGATATCGAGTTTATGTGGTATGTGTGTGCGTTTGCAAATATCCGTCTGTGGACAAACAAAGTAGTCAGTATAAACAAACCTCTACTCCTCACATTAAGGTCAGAATATGAATCTATTATTATAGTTTGTAGTTTAATTTCAAATTTCATATTACTTTATCTAGGGAGAAAAAATAAGGCATTATCGCCCGCGCAGCCTTGCCTCTAAAGTTGCGGGTCCGGATATTATAGTAATGGTAGCATTATATCAAAACTGTAGTCGAATTGTACGTCACGCGTTATCGCACTTAACTATAAAAATGTAGATAAAAAAACCAATAATCTGCTATGAAGGTGTATAATTAAGTCAAGTGGAGTGACAAACACCACCACCCTATAATTAAATTAGCGCCAATATATGTGACCTCATATAAATATACTGAAGTACTTGAATATGTCAATATGTGCAAAATATAGATAACACATTCCTAGATAAATTGCGTAAAACATCATGAAATTTGATTATGACAAACTGATAATGTAACTAAAAATGTCACATTAAACATTTACATAAAGCAGGCTTTATATATATAATTTTATTTACATTAACAAGCCACAATCATCTAATACAGTCAATTCCTATTAGACTTCTCTAAACAGAAAGCAGTTTATTTTGGACTAGATCCATGTTGTTGTCATGAAACATCATTTTAAAATAAAATGCCGAAAGAGTATTGAGATGACAACAAAGACATACAATATTTTTTAAACTGTTCATTAACAACAGAGATTTTTTTTATAAAAATAAAAAGTTATATTACTTCCGTTTTTATCAACTACATTCATCATATTTGGACACTAAACTTACATTTTGATGTCAAACAGATTGACTTTAGCAACATTATCATAGTTTTGTTAAAACAATATTTTGCGATTTACCATATGTTTGAATGGCACCGTTGACGTCAAAATTCATAGGCTAAAAGCAAAGATGTGCCGCCAAGCAAAATATTTGCATTCTAGAATGATGCCGCATAGCAAGCATAAGAAGTATATTACTACCTCTCGCTAAATTAGGACACTTCCAGTTTATACTGTATCGTCATTTACTAATAGGTGATATTACAGACAAAGCGCTAAGCTCTCAGCAATTTAAAAACAAATTATAGAAGGTACCAATTACCTGGGCGAGGCTTCCACCATGAGGTCAGCCGGAAGAACTGTGGGGACACGCAATTGTGTAACACGAGCTGGGTCTCTTGGCCGCCCTCCTTCCTCTCTTGTGTTGTAACCCGTGACACGTTTGTCCCTTTCGGAGACCTGTTATCAAAACAATTGCGAATGATAACTGATGACATTTATGACTAACAAAAAAACAGACTAATCTTATGTACACATTTTCACCAAAGTCGAATTCAATTCTTATAGTAATATCAATTATTATATAGTCAGGACTGTTTTAGGGACACGCTAATTCTCGAATATAGTAATTCCATAATTTTTTGCACCATCTCCACACTCCTTGCTAGCATGTTTTTCCAATGAAATCAAATCAAAATATCTTTATTCAAGTAGGCCTATTGCAGCACATTTGAATCGTCAAATATAATTTTTTTTTCTTTCCACACAATAATTCTAATGTACATCTGATGATGGTATGAAAAAACGACTTAAAATCTAAAGTTGCGAGGGTTCCTTCCCGTGCTGATCTGAGAAGAGCCCACAACAAAGTCAGTAGAGTATTTTGTATTTTTTTGTTACCATCAACATTACAATATCATATTGATTTAATATATTTCAATTCAAATTAGAGCAATACATTCACTCCCACGGGTTTCTATCTTCTAAGTAATCTTGCAACTTATAACATTATTTTTCTATCAACCTTCTTTTGACAAAGACTTTGAATTTATTAAATAACACCTCGAGAACGTCTTGTGGGAGTTTATTAAAGAATAACATATTAATGTACATAAAAACATTGACTCTTATTAAAAGAGTCAATGTTTTTTCTAAAATGTATATGCAGTGAACTATCATTATGTTAACTGCCTTGAAATTGTTCTCTTAACCCTTTTCTCCAGTACAAATATTGCATCAATATCAGCAGTATTACCCCAAAAGTAGAGTACCGTATGACAATGCTGTGAAAATAGCTGAATTATACCAGTCTGGCAGTATCAACATCTGTCAGACGACGAATTCTTTTAATGGGCTAAGTCTCGGAACTGAACTTGTTTGATAGACCACTTATATGGGGCCACCACTGTAATTTATTATCAAATTTAAATACCTAAGAAATCGGTACTGTCTTCAAGGATCCTCATTATTAAGTTTAATAATGGTTTGCGCTTCTTTCGCATTAGGCAGAGTAAACATAACACATTTTGTTTTCTTTCCGTGCTATAAATTATTAGCTTCAAACCATTGTCCTACTTTATTGAGAGAGTTGTTTACGTCATCATAATTTGAAAAAAATCGAAGAAAAAAATTGATCAATTTCGTTATCAATATGATAACGTAAGTAACTTTTTATATTAGTATATACTTTGCATAGGGGTTTAATTTCAACTGAACACGGCAAATTATTTCGCAATCCTTTTTAAACTAAAACATGGCGATACAAGTTTTATTTATACCAAAACTGTTAGATAACTCACCTTCCAAAGCTTAATAGTCTTGTCATTTGTTGATAGTAGAAAATGAGCTTGATTCTTCCGCTTGAGCCACCGTATTTTGTTGATTTTTTCCTCTATCTCTAACGATTTGAGGTAGTCGAATTCTGGTTCGTGTGACTGGAACGTTGAGTAAACGTTGTACTCGCCCTTCTTGGGCACGCACTGCTTTGACGCTGGATCCCTCTGGAATTAGATCACCCTATTAAATATACATCGGACATCTTCCACCCTAGCGCTGGAGTCAGACAGGTTAACGTAATGTCTCCACTCTTGTTTAATACGTACACAGAGTTAATTATGTGTATGACCCTTGAGGATTGGACGGATGGAGTGACCGTCGGCTGATACAAAATTGCCAATCTACGATATGCAGATACTACCCTTCTTGCCACTAGTTGTAGCCACATACAAGAACTTCTCCAAAAAATGGAACGTGTAAGTCTAGACTTTGGTTTGAAGATAAACCACAACAAAACCAAGATGATGACGACAGAGGTAACGAAAACTCGCCAAGCCTCACAGAATTAGCACACTGTCACGTCGTGCAATCATACGTCTACCTTGGAGCTCTTATCCGAACCGAGGAGGTTGTCTAGATGAAGTCAACAGACGCATGGCTATGACTAGAAGTGCAATGGACAAGCTGAAGAAAATATGGAGGAATGGAAACATCACAAAAGCCACCAAGGTTCGGCTCGCTTCACTCTTGTCAGAGTGAAGCGACAAAGAAGATTAACAATACAACCAAATTTTACCCTACCTAGCCAGAACTCTATAAAATATCTATAGATACCTATTAAATAAAATGTACTATATATACAAGGAACTTTGAAAGTTTATTCAACTTCATTTAAAAACATTACCCACCCAGAGAAACAGATAGAACCCTTTAAGAATTGCGTTTAAGCAAAAAGACGTTGAATATTGGTGGCTGTACAACCAAAATAACGTTTGGCCATCGCACCAATCTTTCACCGAGCCATTTGCACAAGAAATATTATAGTGCAAAAATGTAAGCGCGCACACACCAACACCCGTTGTTTTTCGTTCTCTAGCGATAGGAGCGAAGGTAGTGTAGCGATAAATCTGAAAAGAGCATAGAGAGATCAGGCACAGGTTAGAGACAACATATGCTCTCCGAGGCACGGGGTTGGGGCACACCAGAAAATTCACAAGTTCGGACATATACTAAGCGAAAAACGCAATACCAAATTTCAATAGGCCCGACCCGCAAACCGCATCCAGGATCTGTCGGCGAAGATGCAAACAACACGAATAAGTAGGCCAACTAGATTACCTGGAATATGACAACTCTGCCGCCTTTGTCGCCGGTGGCGAGCAGTTCGCCGTCGTGGTTGAATTCGACGCATGATATCAGATCAGCTTCTGTGACATCATCCTCTAGGGTACCTTTCACCTGACTGAAACACCATGTCGTCTCCGCCCCATTGCCTGTAATATACATACATTGACCATATTACAACACTTTTATACATCTTCTATGTCTGAAGATAAAGTAAATAACCTATTAACGTTCCACTGCGGCCTAAAAATTTCCACTTTCTTGTAAGGAATTTCTTGCAGCTTAGACCTACGATCTAATGAGCAGACACTAGCAGACAGTATTAGCAATACACTACCGAAATACTAGCACGGATTGAAGACCAATTTAAATTACAGAAACAATTAAAACACTCAAAGTTCATTCAACATAGAACTTTATTTCATTTGCGATTAATTACAAGTTTGACTTTCACAACATGATTGACTTCCTCATGTTTGACATCCTTAAAATGGAAAATATTATGCTTATTCAAAAATATAAAAAATATAATATACTTAATCATCTTCAAAACAACCTTAACTAAAATTATCTGTTAGTAGCAAAAGTATTTATATGCAAATTAAAGAAGCATGACGTAACTCTACTAATTGTATCTAATAAAATTTCATCTCTAGCGTTCGTTCCTATGAGTTGTCTTAAAGATATTTTACCATTAACTTGAAATAATTGCTCTTGTTCTGGTTTAATCTCGGCTTGATTTTCGTAGATACGCTGCTTAAACCTTTACGAAAGATTAATGTAACAAAATTTTTACTAAAGGCAATTTGTTGTAAGAATCTTGACTTCATTTAAGATGCTCTATATAGGCCTACACGGAAAGGCCACAAGTTTCAGATGTTTCAGAGCAGACAAAAAAATTTCTATACTTTAATTACCATACTCATACAAATATCCTTTAAAAACACTTTTTTTAAAAATACAGACGCTACTACGTTACTTATAAGTTCAACAATTACAATGATTGTAAGCCTCACTTTCATTTTATTTTTATATACTTTTCTTCTTTGCTTATTAAGTTATATTATAAAATTAAATAACATGGTTTTAATATAACATGTATGTATATAAGCACAAAGATTGAACAAGATAACCACAAATTTCCAAGTAAAATGTTATGAATCTAGTCACAACTAAATGTAAATAAAAATCTATTTGGTTCTAAGGTTTGCGCTTGACCGAAGTCTCACCTGACTGTAAATGTTCTATACAGTATATGATGGTAACTGGTAAGATGTTAGATGGTGGGAAACTGGTAAGAGGTAATTAAATAACTCGTATGGTTTCTACACACTACTGACACATAAATATTTTGTTCATCTTTGCTGATAGGATGTATAGTAGTAAAGACTCAGACAAATTAGAAATTAAGATTTAGTTTCTATTACCTATTACAATAATGTAGAGAATCTTATTTTTAAAACAATACATTAGTTACAACTCTCCATCTGAAACCTTATCAAACACCATCATAGAAATGAGCCCTATAATTATAGAAAATATGTACTTACTTATAAAGTAATTCATTAAACTAAAACAGGTTTAAGTTCAATTATACTTATGAAATCTAGTTAGTAGAAGCAATAGTAGTTAATAAAAACAAAATCTAATATGATATTCAGATTAGTAGATAAGGAATTGTAAATGCAATGTACTCTACAGGTAAGATGTTGCATCTAAATATATAGAAAAAGTTCTCTCAACAGTTTTTAAGGAAATAAGAAAATTGTGTTGATATTTATACCAAAAGCAGTGAATAGACACTTTGGCCGTAGCCATTGTTGTGATTTAGCTTGTATTATTTAACATTTACTATTAATTCACACTCTCCATATACATATCTTCTTTAAATTTCTAATCTTAAATATAAAATTTTATTCATCCATTCAAGTTATAATACAATACTATATATTTGATTGCACAAAATAAGATGTAACATTTCAAATAAACACTTAGAAACAATAAAATGCAATGGTGAGCCTTATCACTTCAATTTATCTTACAGTAGAAATAATGTGGTAATACAGTAGATGCCTCTTGAATATCAAAAACTTTTACATTCGAATATTAATTAATTAACTAATATTTAGGAAAATGTACATACAAAATGTGAATTTATTTGTCAGACAAAACATATGTTGTTTATGTGCAACAAACTTCATCATATTTTGTAATAGTGTCTATCCAAGTTATGTACCATAGTGGCATCACCATTAGCGCAGTACCACCCAGAAATCTATACTGCCCTTTAGATGCAATTTAGATTTTAAACAGTAATAATCAATATACAACTGAAATTTTCCAAAACTATTATTTGAACAAATGATCACAAACCACTTAAACTCATTGTAAAGATACAAATTCTAAATTGAGCTTTTTATAGATTTATCATCTATTTTAACAAAATAAATTGATTGAATACTTGAAAATATTTGTAATTTAAAAAAAAAATGTATGTAAACTTAAGTAGTTGAATAAAATGTGTTTTAGTAAGAATTTAAAATTTGAACAAGATATTTATTTATAGGTTGCACTAACTAATAATAGGAACTCTATAATGATGCATTGCTCTGGTAATGCACTACTTTTATGTAGAAGAAGTTGGCAGATAAACAGGTATAATTTGACAATGACTTCTTTCATTTATGGAACCATGTGGACAGGGGTGGACATAGAATAGAATATTTGATGTTGGTAGATGCTCATTGAGGAGTTAGATAAGTACATCTATAAGCAAGAGAATATCAGCAATTCCTTATACACTGTAAACTTAAATAAAATGGATCTGAGCTTGAGTAAATGAATAAAAAGTATTTTAATAAAGATTAAAAACTTAAATAAGATACCTATAGAAAGAGTATAAGCAAATAGTAAAATTAAACAATTCATATGGTACAAACAGTCACAACTAGTACTCCAATGCAATCGACATGTTTGCTGCCTCCAATTTGAAATATTATCAGGATTTCTAATAAGATTATTCGACTGCCAGGGCACCTCAGTTTTTTTTAACATAGCTTTTTAAAGATCACATTAAAAAGATAGACACTCAGAATCTAGGTCACAACATGAATAAAATGTGTTTCTGAAAGAATGAAATGGTGAACTACACTGTAAGCTAACTTCCACAAACTAAGCTCAAAACAAAGGTTCTAAAACAAGTTTGTAGAAGTAATTTAACACTGTTCAAAGAAGTGACATGTAATTAAATATCTATCTATTGTAAGGTAAGAAGAATAATAGAGGCAACTTGTTGCACAATAGGAAGTACCTTGTCTGTAGTAGCATATATAACTATGACTATATCAATGACCACAACAAGCAAAGTCACTAATAATAGTTTCAGTTCTTATGGTTGTGGGAGATTGAAAGTGATATAACACAAATCTCTACAAATAATGCCAAACAATAAAAAACTATTCAAAATTTTACAACACATTTTACATATTTGCGTTTTAATTTTACCTAATAACCTTTATCTTTTCAATTACATACTATTTAACCCTATATGTCTATCATGTGTCACTTTTGCGTAAATAATAAAATATTCTTTATTCCCCCAATCAAGTTTCCTATACCTTTATTTTAAGTTTCAGTCAAAAATTGTAAAGGAATTTGTGTATAGAAAGCTCATTTGTAAGGTTTAAATGTTTCTCTCTATCTAACAAGTTCATCCTAGTAGGTAATCACTATTTTTTTTTGTATTACTTGTTACAGCAAAATATCTTATAGGTTTCCTTATCTCCTTCCTTCCTTAGGAAATTGTATGAAAACCTCTATTTTATTTTTAAAATAAATAAATGGCAAATAATAGCTCCACATTATCACTGTTTACTGGGCATTTTCCTGTAAAAGAGCTGTATCTAGTATTTTGTTAGTAGAAAATTCATTATTCAAGGTTATCAACAATTTCTACATTCTTTATAGGTTAATGCTGAGCAATAATTTCTAAAGGCCATGATATAGATTTAATTTTCTTATTAACCTCAAAAATTTTATTTTCAAATTTAAACTATTAAATGCATTACACCCTCGATTAAACAAGAAAATTGGTTTCAAACCAAAGTTAACCCACCATAACCTTCTTACAGACTACTAGATCTTTAAAACTGCATTATTGGACTTATTGGGGTCACAAGGAAAATTGTGATACAAACTTGGCTTGCATCCAAGTATCCAAGACAATTGGTATTCATCATTAGTATATATCAATATATACAACAACAAAAATAAGATTGTAATTAGTTAAATATTGAGTTCAAATAACTTGACAAAATTAACAAGCAATATAAAAAAATATTGACAATTCTACACTCACTTCAATTTCAATTCTATACTATATTAACAATTAAAAATTTAAACAAAATTTATACAGGGACTCTATGAATTATTAGTAGGATTATTTAATTATAGTGATATCATAATGTATATATATTATGATATCACTTCTCTATTATTAACATAAATAATTAATTACATTTAACCTTTGCCTGAACTTAATGTGCATTGTTGCATTATGAGGGAGCTTTTTAAACCATGTAAATAGACAGTGCATATAAAAAATATTATGCAATGAAGTAACAAAAATTTGTATGTATTTTTAAAAATGGCCTGGATTTTTATAAATCTAAAAAAACAGATTAGTTTAAATATAATTTATTAATAGGTGTACAGTAACAATTTCTCCTGAACTAAAGGAAAAATTATAATTATGTAATTATTTTTGGTTATCTTCATTACATTTTAAATAAATCAAAAAGAATAGGCTTAGAATTTAACTCAAACTCATCATCATAGATTCTTAATAAGTTTAATAATGCAAAAATTATAAAGGATAAGTATATATGGGTTATATAGACATATAGCAAATAATTAGTGTAAATGAAATTTTGTTACAAAACTAGATAAACTGGTCTTTAAATAATGCAAAATTAACTGACCAAATACTATAAATAGTTTACAAAATCTACATAATGAAATGAAAGAAATTGGAAGTACTCTATGCAAGTTAATTGATATAAATCTGCAATATCAATGTTAAGGAAAACACTAAAATACATAAGCTATCCTAATTATATTTGAAAGATCGTTTTATTTAAAAAAAAACTGTTGATGTCTATATACAACTACTAAAAAACAGGTTATACTTTTATGTGGGTACGCAAAAAAGTACTCTCACCTGTGTGTAACCTCATTTTATGAGTAATTTCTTGCTATATGTTCGTTATAAATAAAACCCGCTTGGAAATGCTATAACGATAGCCCTAATTGCAAAAATCTGTTGACCATAGCCGCATGACCTTCGCGTCACAATCAACAAATGCAGTCATCTGATCACACACAAACAAATGATATTTTACGCAATTTTATACTCCATATGCACGAACGAACGACAGATATCAACCACAAAACTGTTGCGAGAACTTTCTTTCACTACAATCTTAGCGAAGAAGTGAAAAAAGAGCAAAATGTTAGAACTTTAGGCTTATTAAAGTAACCAAACACTTCCCACTCAAATTATTTCTGCACAACAATGTAAACACTAAAAACTAATATCCACACTTATTAAAGAACATTGCATTTACCGTCGGAGTTCGAACGATAAAACATCTTCGACTTATTGCGATTTCCGATTCCGATTTCGCCCTTGTCTAGCGGGCGCTAAAAGTCATCACTTACCGGCCATGACAAAGCCCAGCACAAAACTTATAGAAGTTCAATAGTTTTATTACACAATCACTTCAGTATTTTGCTAAAACATTACACAGAATTGACGATGAAAACTGATTGAAATCATTTCAACGTTACATCGGTAAAAAGCAATGGCGCTCAGAAAATTCAGAAATACATAAAATTATTACTGCAGAACGTAGTGTTGCCATGCTCAAACAAATGTATACTACCTTGTCTGCTATGAACATATTTAACGTATGATAATTTAAAAAAATTCACTTTTTGTTGAATGAAATGTAATCAATCCTTCAACGTTTATTATGGTATTTTTAAGTACATAATACAAAAATAGTATCGGAAAGAATAAATTGTGTATTACTTGAATTAATTAATACATTGGTTGTAAATTTTATTATTCATATACGCAATGCGAATGAAATTTTAAACCAAATGTAATTTTATAATTTAAAATAAGTTCATTCAAATACGATATGATATTTGTTTTAAAAACATTATTTTTCGAATCCTACTATTTAGGAAAAAACACAATGTGAATAGCAAGTATTATTACAAAAACGTCAAAATATGACTTGCATGTCGCTAAAACAGTAACACAAAGGCGCGCATTTCTCTATGAAGTTTTGTGCTGCCATCTATTACAAAATATTATATACGGGTTTTTTAAGTTGGTTCAAAGTATACTTTATTTATCAATATTTAATATTGAAACTGTGAAGAAACCTTTTGTTAAAACCCCATTCTAATTCACAATTTTATCTAGAATTGAATAAGCTGTACATGTATGGGCACTATATTTAAAAATAATCATATGCATTGTATCATGCCGTATCCGTTATTATTTGAATATGTCAATGAATTAAAAAAACCGCTTTGTGTAACTCAATCGAGTTTAAATATTATTGAATATTTTCAACATATCATAGACGACCGTTTTTAAACCAATTCCTTAGTTCCTTGATTGGGCATTCTGAAAAATTAGGCAGTTCAAGAGCATTTCATTTGCATACAGCAATTACATAAAATGGCTGGTACCTTTGACAAAGTAAGTTTTTACATTTACTTTTTATAAATCATTGTACGAAAGTTGAGTAATGAAAAGGTGAAGGCGGCCTACCATTTTTATTTCCGTGGTCAAAGATTACGCTTAGTTTTTGTAAACTGTTCTGTCTAGCTTCTGCAAACAGACGACGTTTGTTTTTTTGAGTCGGCTGTGATGCTAGCGGCGACACCACCATTGTTGTTGTTGCCATATCTTCAAATCATGACATACCAGTACACCTGAGAAAAAAAAAATATTTTGTAAAGTACGTTTGTGATGAGTTGTTTTCTGCCAAGTCTTATTAAAGGCAGATTTTTTTCTGAGTTTTTATCTTATACTATACCTGCTGTTCCGCACCGAGTTATTTACATAATTCAGGATGCCTTTCTTTTACGTTAAGTAGTCTAAGTTACCTCTTATAACATGATCTATCAAAACCGGCCCAACAGGCCCGGAGATTAGGAATAATCAGATAGACAAAAATTTTAAAAAGACTTAAGTATATAAATTTATGTGAATGTAGTATTTGAAATTAAAAACACACCAATTTTTTGTTGTATTGTTTTATATTAAAAGTCGACGGGAATATACACAAAAATAAATGCAAATTGGATCTTGCACTATTTTTCTCTATAAGGATCGAATTTAATTAAATACAAACAATTTTACATGTAAAATAGGATTTCTTGTTTGATGGTATAGGTTTTATAACTTTAATAGACGCATATATTTTATCACAACGTTAGCTAATATTAAAATTAAGTATAATAAATTATTTTTACCTAAATATACCATGCTCGAATCAACGTGAGATGAGAAATTACGACCATCAATGAAGTTAATGCGTTAACCTAGTAATTATTTACTTCATATATATATGGCAAATACGAATTTTCGTAGCCCTGCATCTTATCTGATGTTGTAGTAATTGTGGTGATTAAAACTTGCCACCAAAAGTAGACAAATTAAAAATACACTTTTATAATTTGTCTGCGGGAAGTCGTACTTTGAACTTTGAATTGCGAATCGCGTACTTGACTATTATGATAGTGAGGCGGTCAAAAATTATCAGTCATGAGCAAAGTAATTAGTAAGCCTTTAAGAAATAATAAAAAATACGATATTTCGTGTACACATTTCACGTCGTGACTTATACTTAACAGTTGACTGTGAAAACGAACAGGATTTCAAATAATCTTGTTATTATGAATTATATTTGTTTGTATTACCTATACACGACTGTGTTCAAGGTCAATAAGTTTTTCCTGAAATAATTACATTTGTTAATATTGCGTGTAGTGTATTCTAGCCATTGTTCTTCAATCTTTTTAGATGTAAAAATTATCATTTGTTCGTCACGTTTTCCTAAAGCGTCCATCTGATTGTTGTATAAATTGTTGTCGTATTCGGCACTTTTGACTTCTAGTAAGGTGAAATAGGGGCAAAACCGTGCAAAGATGACTGACTATGATGATCTGTTCGTTTAAAGCCGTTAGGGTCGGACTGGACCGGAAGGGCCCGGCTGTTAAGCCGGGGCACGAAACTAGGTGATGGTAGATGGGTTACTATCGGAAAATGTTGAGATAAACAAAAAAGTTAATTTAATTATCAACAACGTAATAAGTTAAGTGCTTGGTTACTTTGGCAAAGATGTCCTATTTTTGGGTTTTGTACAAAATGGGGTAAAAGTCCCGCTACCATTTTGACAGCCTATATCTTTGGTCCAAAAAAGATAAGTAGGTTTCGTTTTCATAAAAAAGTTATTTGGTCTTTACATTTTTTTTTCGTTATGGTGGTAAAATAATATCGGCTAAATGGTGACCGAAATTGAATTTAATATGCCTACTTAAATAAAGATGGTGACCGCAATTGGCTATGCAACTTTCAGCTCGGTTTAAGGCATTTTTCAGGACATCCTGCAACGTCTCAGGCTCAATTTCTTTAATTTCGTGACGAATATTGTCTTTAAGATGTTGAATCCTTTGAGGGCTAATTTACATAAACTTGTAAAAAATACTGTATTTAATTAAATCTATTAACTTGCTTGTGTTTCGCCATGAATTTGACGATCTTGAGGATCGTCAAATTCAACTTTAGGTGATGTGAAGGAAAGCCTGCATTGTTTTGGATTCGAAGCCACTGCTCGTAATTCTATTTTCCTTATATTTGTCCGTTTCTCGGAACCAGATTTATGTTTAGGTATATGCCGCTGAAGGTTTCTAATTGTATGAACGAACTATCTGATCTGGTATTACACTAAAGTCGCAAGAGCTAGGACCAAGCCTGCGCAGGCTTCCTCTCCTACGGTTGCCGCAGCAATCCAGGTCCGTGGGGAGGGCAGGCTCGGGCTCGGCTGGCAAACGCCACCTCGACTATATATTCAGTCCCACGCAATGCAAGCAATGATAGATTTTTAAAGGGGTTTTTGTATCTTATACACACTAGCCCCTTTGTTATATATTACTCTACTTTAACTCTCATGATTTTTCATTTATAGTAACAGGAGACTAACATAGGCTATTGTCCCATTGTAAATTTACGCCGAAGTGTCGCCGTATATATGTTTCACGGGACAGCTAGTATTATATTGAAAACCCAAATATGTTTTGATCCCTTGCTAGATGCAGTTTAATAAGGCAATTTCATAGAGCTCTTAACAGCCAGTCATTGAGTCCGTAAGCATTAATATGTTTATACTTATTAATTGGTACAATGTCCGATGAACGGAATGGACTCGACGAAAACCGATTTGGACCGATTTTTTGCAATTCAATGCAGATAAATCACGAAATTTGCGCACGCACAGCATTGAGACAATCGTAACTTTGATCTTATTGTCTAATCTTATTGCCTATCTGACTAATACATTTTTAAATTCTTAACGTCATTTACGTAGAATGTCCGACATTTGGAAATTTATAAATACTGTACAGGTATTGAAATTTTCTTGATTTCAAGAAGATAATGAAAGTTTTTTTCAATCTCCCCAGAAATTTTTAGCACGATAAAAATAATGATAATATAGGTATATCGGTGGGTATCATTGGTATCCTTGGAATATGAGCTAACTCGCCAGACCCGCCCAGTTATAGGGGTTACTACAATTTTCTTTAAATTGACATTTTTAAATTCGATATATATTTTAAATGGAAATTACGATTTGAATAAATTAAAAAGTATTTTACAGGTATGGAAACGGTCTTTAATAAAAAAATAATAAGATAAGCATTAAGACAGAGGTATGAATAATATGTTTAGATTATTGTCGGCACTTATATTAACTTATAAAATGTAAAAAAGTAGTTATACTGGCATAACTAATAGTAATACATTCTATATAATATTGTAGAACATTTTTTTGTTCTATCATCAATAGTTTCCCGAGCGCACGCGATGACAGACTTTTTGTGACCAATTTTTTCACACCTTGGCTTAATTAGAAGGTAAGTGCCGAATATCTTACAGTATGCGATTAAAACTTTTATACGGACTTGATTAGACTTTAGAAAATGTGATGTGCAGTTGAGATTATATCAGTTTTATGGTCCTCGACTTTTGTGCAGAACCAAACGTCTAATTCAACGTATACAAAATGCATGTGCACGATTTTGTTTTAATATCCCTCCGAGAACGCACGTTACACTTTTTTTGAACCGTTATCATTTATTAAAAATGAGGTCTACAAGAAAATTACATTTTGCTGGGTTGCTCTTTGCGATTTTAAAGCAGGGAAAACCGTTATACCTCCTCAATAAACTAAATTGGGCAGGTGACGGTGAGACGGAACGTCGAAGTTGCCGCAATCAACTTCAAATACCATTTCACCGTACTGCCGCCTTCAGAGGTTCATTCACGTACTCCGCCACTAAATGTTGGAATAATATCCCCCTTTCAATTAAATAAACGAAATCAAAAATTACTTTCAAAAGACTATTGAAACGATTTCTTATATAAGGATAGATTAAGTTGTATCGGGCTGCGTTCGTGGCGGCACCTGGACTAAGGATCCAGCTGAAAATCAGACCTGCATGGTCTCCAGACCGTGTAGCATAAATTCAGATCTGGGTCCATTTTCTAGGTTATGCCACACATCGCATATCGGGTATTATAAAATGTACTAAAATATATTGTGATGTGTGGCATAATGTATAAATAAAGATATTTTCTTTCTTTCTTTTAAACATTTTTTTTTATTTACTATTTTTCTTATTAGGGTGATTGCGGGATATGAGGGTCAGGTGTCTTAAGCAACTTTGCATGTTGAAATACGTCAGTTTCATTTATTTTTAGATGCAGGATTTAGAGTAAGTACGTGTCAGGACAACTATCTTCTGATAGCCTGGAAAAGGTATATGGCTTATTGATAAAGGTTCTTCTATAAGAAATGCTGATAAGCATATGGGGATCCCATTTTTAAGTCTTCAAAAGAGGATAAAAAAGGCTCTACCTCAGAAAAGACCTCATCTAGGACGCTTCATTATCTTTAGTCTTGAGAAGGAAGCCGTACTAGCAAATTTGATGAAGAAATAGGCATATATTTTGTATAATTGCACTGCTAATCAAGTGAAAAATGTGAAAATAAAAAGATGAAGAATTATAATGGAAACAGATGCCTAGTACAAGTAACAACGAGATTTGGTTTAAGTACACTTCATGTAGGCTGTGGCAAGGTTACATCTGCAATATGTGCTAGATATTCTTTGATATTTCCGATTGCCCCCTGGTATGATCACCATTACCCGTACTTTGCTGCAATGAGAGTCAAAACTGATTTTTGTTTTACTTTTATATTATCCAAAGTTTATTGCCAAATGGCCTGAAAATTATTTCTAATGATAGTTATTTAAGTAAATTGTGTTTACAGGCAGTTGAGTTGAATTTTATTTGAGTTTTCGATTAAGTGAACAACATTACCCCTTTTCCCCCAATAATTTGGTAGACTTTCAAGTAGTCCAATATTTTTCATTTCAATTACTTAGGAGAACTCTAAAAAATAATACGCAATTATATTTTACTTTTTGGAGCATATTAATTTATTTGATGGAGTTTGTTTTACAGGTGATTCTTTTTTTATAAATTTTTTTATTTATAACTCATCAGAAAGTTCGACATTCCGCTTCCATTGACATTACCTCGAACAAATTGATTAAACCCAGCTTATAAAGAACCTGCGTGTAAAAATGTTCAATGAAATTGAAATTTACATCAAATGACATATCCTGGTAGTGACTACTCGTATACCACTCCTGTTAAAAGCTCCTTAAAAATAAACATGTAAATGTAACGTAATGGTTGTAAAACAGTGCCGTAAGTTGAACCTATCAATAGAGATTTGTTCCATGAATATGAATATGTCCATAAAACAAATATGTTGAACAAAATATATGAATACCTAATAGATATAGTATAATATTATGGTCCTTAGAATACTATCTAAAAACATGTTCATATACAGTTTACAGATAAATGTTTAAATGTAATTCAAAAGTGCCAGTAAGGAAAAGTGACTCTAATGGCAACAGAATGAAAATCAATTATTTTTTTATCGTCATCTATACAAACCAATATTGCTAGTTATTTTTAATATATATTATATTGGTTCGTACTTACAAGAGCTAAAGTCATAATTCTCTATCTATTATATCGGAGGGAATGGCACGCGTGAAAGTACTCTTATGGATATTATTTCAAAACTTCTTTATTTCAGGATTCAGAAGATCCATTAACGAGGGAACGGGGTATTTGTTTGGATAGTAAGTTAATCATAACATTTGTCAATGGAAAAACGTAGACAATTATCGAGACCTAATCTATAACTAAATAGCTAATCTGTTGTAGTTTTTCCGAAAATTCGCACAAAAGTAAAAAACGGAAACAATTGTACGTTATACGAAAATAATATGAAGTTTGATTTAAAAAATAGTAGTAAGTAAGTAGCAGCCCATTAACGCCCCACTGCTGGGCACAGGCCTCCTCACTCCGAGGAGCGAGGGTTTTTAGAGCATAGACCCACCACGCTTTTCCACTGCTGATTGGCAGGCATAGTACACAAGTGCACTCTCTATTCCTTCAATCTCATAGTCCGATGTAACGGGAATCTGACACGACCGGAGAGAGATCAAACGGAGGATCGACGGCTTAACGTGCTCTCCGAGGCACGGGGGTGGATCACACCGCCAACTTCCCAACTTCGGGCAAATATTGAGAAAATCTTAATAGAAAACTCAATATCGATTTTGAATTGGCCCGACCCGGGACTCGAACCCAGGACCTCATGTCTGTAGTCGAACATGCTAACCACTAGACCAATGAGGCAGTTAAAAGGGCTCGTTAGCTCAGTGGTTAGAGCACCCGATTAAATTAAATTAAAAAATAGTGACTTGTTCGAAATATGTCTTTTACCAAAAGTTTTTACAATGCTAGGATTTTGTAAAGTGCTATCAGTTTTCCTACTTTATCTTAATTTTTATATAATTTCAAGTACAAATTTATATGTAGTACGTTGGTGACTAGCAATAAATGTGTATTCACTATGATTTAGTATAGTGTATCTGTTGAATGCTGGATAAATAGAACGTGAGAGAAACTATTGTTTACAAATGTGTTCATGAATATAATCCCTTTTCCTGATACTCATACTCCAATGAAAGTCAGTGAAATCTGTCGTTGAGAAAGATGATTTTACATGTCTAGGCTACTATTAAGAAACTTTTGACAGAATCTTCTAGTTTCTAACTTAACAAACACACCATTTGGCCAATTAACAAGTTTTCATCTCTCTTTATACGGTTAAAGAAAAAAAAAGAATGACGGTTAAAGTTCATAGATGTTTCTCCAATAGAATAATCCTAGTAACACGTATATTTCAAGTAGTTCACCGTTTGTTCGCTTAAGGACTTTGTTACTAAAATTATTCCACTTTTCTTACTTGTCCAAAGTAATTTCCACAAGAGACAACTGAAACGATTGGCCATATTAATTATGGTGATGATGCACAAGTTGACGTGCCATGTTTCGAGTTTCTTAGAAACGAACACGTGTTGAATGACGGAAAGTAAAGTTTTGGATCTCATCCTAATATTTATTAATAGATAAAATTGTTACAAAGTACGATTATTGAAGTGGGTGTGTTATTTTTGTTTAACATTTAGTTTAATGTTGAATTCATTTCAAACAGCATTGTTAAACCAATCAAAAAAAGTTGTAATTTACGGGTTCCTTTTTCGTATATAGTTAGTATATTTTATTATGTACATCTCGTTTGTTTTAAAATAATTTTATTGGACTGACCTGACTGACAGTCTACCCGTGGCCATGAATGCTTAAAATTTTCAAAACAACGGAGTATAATACTCAAAGTGCGATAATAATTTTCAAATATAATAAACTTAGTGAACCCGCGCCTTCGTCTGCGTGGAATGTTTTTGGTAGCATTTTCATTAATTTAGGCAAATTGTTTTATAAATAAGAAACATACCCGCACTACCCTTTGACGGTGGCATTTGCTAAAATTTACTTTTGATAGATTCCATTGTCAAAAAAAAATCTAACCAAATTTTACATACCATAAAAGTTATAGTTTGTAAATGTGAAGTTTGAATTGTTTTTTTAATGTGAAAATTTCAATTTTTTAATTAACACCCCCGCCAGCCCGCTTGCTGGTGGAATTTCGCAAAATCCGATCTTAGCTAACCTCTACTCGTTAAAAGGAATATTCCTACGCCTTATGGTTCGAGAGATATCGTGATGAGTCAGTAGATACCTGGATATCTCTTATATATATATAAGCTGAACCCGCGACTTCGTCTACGTTGAATGTTTTTTAATTGGTTTGAATGGGTAGCATTTACATTAATTTAGGCAAATTGCTTTACAAATAAAAAACATACGTATAAATACTTCAATGAGTTATTTGCTATATATTACTGCAAAGAGCTTATAGTCCTTTTTCAGACTCTACATTATCGCTGTACCAAATTTCAAGTCTCTACGCCTTATGGTTCCAGAGATATCGTGATGAGTCAATATATATATACAATATGTATGTTAACCACGTACACCATGGGTCGATAACTTTGATAAAGAGCCACAAATCTTACGAGGCTATACCTATATAATGTTATTTGTATACCTGCGCCCGCTGGCCGTTGGTTGGCGATCCCTGATGTACACAATAAAATACGTATAATACATTCTTGCTCTTTCTAAATTATCTAAAATGCAATAAACCATAAAATTACTTTGCCATCATTTCAGCAAATATAGGTGTAAAGAAAATGGCGGACATTTTGAAACAGTGTGAAAAAAGAGTTACGTCTAAATCTTATACGGCAGAGACCTGCAACCAGGAAGTAGTAGACCTCATAGAAGCACTGGACCATTGTGTTGGCGCTAAGGCGTTTAACCAATTTATTTAAATTTAAATTAAATAACAATAAATATTCTACCATTGTGAATTCTCTTATTATTTCAACGTTCCGTTTATCCGTTACAAATTAAAATTCGCTTTACATTTGCTCCAAAAGGCGATGATTTATTAACAAAGGAAAAGATTTTTACAACATGATGATAGTGCAACCTTTATTATTGGCAACATATTTGTTATTATCCTTTAAAAAAATGAAAACAAATATAGTAAAACTGAGAAAGAAAGGGTTGCTGACCCATGATTTATATGAATAGTTTTTTTTTTTGCATCATTTTGTTGTTCTCATACATGAATACACAGATAACTTTGGATTTTAAAAAAGTATCCAACGTGATAGAAATAATCATTTTACAGTTAAGATCGCGGTTTATATATTTTTGCTATTACTTAATACATTTTTATCAATACGTTTGAAGTGAAACGCACGAGGGTAAAATTGTTACGGATGAAACGCATGATTGGCGTCACGAAGATGTGCAGCGTTTTAAATGCTAATTCGTGTGGAAGGTTAGGTAGTCTTAATGATTAAAAATGACATGTGGACTTTTAATTTGCCACTTGTCATTTAATTGCTATTTTTCCTAAAGTATAAATTAAATATATTTTTTAATTTTAAATTCAAGAACGCAATTTAATTAAGAATTTCTGATATTGACAAAAATCACGTGGCATTTTTCTTTACAATTCGTCATTTGTGATTTCAAAAATTTATTTGTATTAATTTGCGACGCTTTTAATGTATTAATGAAAATTAAATTCCTAACATATTCCATCCCATTTCTCCTCCCTCTAAGTTTCGGAAATTTATATTGTTAGATTTGTATGAATATAAACAAGACTTAAAAATTAGTTTGCCAAAGAAGTTTCACTTCTGACATGTGTACTGTGTACGCACGCACTTTTATTTTTTATTTTCCTTTAATGCTATCAAAACAAATTTGAAGTCCCTAAACAGTTTGTGTAAAGTTGGATATTATTTTTTGTCACTTGCTTATACACTAATTTATCTCTCAATTCCACGTTCCCGGGGGCGCTCCACGTTCCCGGGGGCGCTTCTGATTCTTCCTTTTCAGGTGATGTTTCAGCGATAACGTCGCTCCAAGCCGAGGCTCGGTCTCGCAGGAGACGCCCTTGGAGCGGCGTTTCCCCGGAGAGCGAGCCCTTTTCAGGGCTCGCACTCGAAATGTGGCGGCCTCCTTAAGAGCCCGTCCTCCTCCCGGTTACGCTGTAAAAGCCAGTAGGGCTAACAGCTAAACACAGTTCGAAAAAAAAATGATTTTATATAGAAATTAGAGCACGTCTATTCGTATAATAGCGGATAGATTACAATAGGAATCCTACTCTTTACAAAACCTTGGAAAATTATTTTCCTAATGTAATTTTTTATGCTGCAATGCATTATATATACATAATTACTTTATAAAATATGAAGTTAATTTATAGCATATGTACAAAAATTTCGCTTGAGGTAACAAAAAGTCCCCTTATCAGATCAGCTATAATTGAATTGCCACACGTGTCTTATTTGTAAACATGTCATTAAAGGTTATCTCTTACGAGTATCTTTTATTATTATAATCCTGCTGTACGTGTGTATGTAACTGTAGATCTCCTAAACAGTTGGAGCGATTTTGATAAAACTTATTGTATGTTTAGCTGAATTCAAGGACAAGTTATAGTAAATTGAAAATTCGATCAAGACTACCTATCTTACACAGGATCAGGAACTATGCTGGATACCCCGCCTTGCACAGCTAGTTTTCTACGAAATCTATATCAATAATAATACATAGCTCAAGTACAAAACAAGCCATGTCACCCACGTAGACCCTATCCCGTGGAACAATGGAGAAATCCGTTCTTAGTGTGTGTATCTTAGGAAAGTACTGCTACATTTCAAGTAAGTAAGACTGATGAATGCGCCAGCGATAGTTGTCGCGTATATTGTATATGTAGAGAAAAAATGGATAATGTGGGTCACTTAAGCGAAAACACAAATAAAATTTTAATTATCAACGAAATATTTATTGCAACTACCTTAAAATATAATTTACTTAATCAACTATCGTAAAAGCAAATCCATACTGGTCTCGATACAATTATTTATTCGTTCTTTATCAGATTTACCTTAGTAACAGTTTTACAGCCATTCAATCTTCCATACGAAGTCGTAATTCAAACAAAATCACTTTCTTCTAATTTTCAATACGGAACATAATTCCAGCCTTGCTTGCCAGTTGCCAGTACCAACGCGCCGACCACTGAACTAAGCATAAATCCTCTTTGGAGCTCAGCATACCGTCTATCCACTTGTCCGTCAAAATAATATAATAGCTATCGCACTCCGCTGCTTAAGCTGGATCCAAGGGCGCGTAACATTATCATTAGAAATAATTTTCAATCCGTTTGGCATTCAACTTTGGATAATATAAAAGTTAAAAAGAAACGGCTTTGACTCTCATTTGATTCCCACACGTTGGTGCAATGAGGGTCAAAGCTGTTTTTCACCCCAAGGGGCAATCAGAGTCAGAGAAAATCTAGCACGTATCGCAGATATAACCTTGCCACAGCCTACATGGGGTGTATCTGGACCAAATCTCGCTGTTATTTGTGCTAGTTATCTGTTTCCAGCATCTTCTGCGTAGTTATCTGCATCGTCCTGGCTGTATCGTTGTTCTGTAAGCCGTCAGTGCCAACATCTGATACAGAAATTTCGTTCGTAGTATTTCGCGCTTTACCTTTTCAAAACCCTTCTTCTGTATTGTAGTAGTTTTTCATGGGTTTTATCCTTCCATCTGTTTTATTTTCTTTACCCCATATATATCTTCAACTTCTTATTTTCACTCTTCTTACTTGATTAGCAGTGAAAACATATAAAATATCTGCCTATTTCTTCAACTGCCTCAGGGTCTAGTGGTTAGCATGTTCGACTACAGACATGACGACTTATGGGAGGACCTGCATCAATAAGCTTTACATATTTTCTAGGCTATCAGAAGACAAGGAATCCTTTTCAGTTGTCCTGACTCGTACTTTATCTAAATTCTGCGTCTAAAAACAAATAATATGGCGTATTTCAACCAGCAAAGTTACGAAAGACCCCTGACTCTCATTTACCACAATTACCCTAGTAAGAAAAATAGTTTTTTTTTACTTTCCATTTACTGTCTTTCTTTGTTCTTAAGGTGGAAGAGATCGCTATAAGCGATAAGACCTCCTTTCGTCAAGCTGCTTCTTAGTATAAGTTTTACTCTATTTAGTATGTAACAGTGGTGTACAAATAAATAAATTAATTTAAAAAATCTTTAAAACATTGATATATTCTGAACTGGACATCACATTTATGAAAGACTAATCAAGTCCGTATAAAAGTCTTAATCGCAAACTGCAAGATATTCGGTAGTTACCTTCTAATTTTCATTGACGTAAAATTACTTCCGCGAAGCACAAAAAGAAAATACCGACGTAACTCAGTGGCGCAGTCACTGATTGGCGCAAGTTGTTCCAGGCGGTGCTGGAGGCCAGCGTGTAGATGGAGATGTCATTTAGGCATCGCCCGCTAGTGCTGTTTCGTGGATATGCGGGTGACTCCTATTGCCCACTGACTCTGATGACCCCATTCTCCCCTACATACGTGTACAAAAATTAATAGTAATGTCGGCTCTTGCACTATATCAAATGAAGTCAGATCAAAATGTTCTATACTCAAGTAGGCTTAAGAAGGTCTTTTGAATCGTCAAAAGTCTGTCCGTTAATAACAAATCTACCAAACTTTCGGAAAGTTGATTTAGCTAAGAAAAAACTCAGTGGTTATTTAAATAAAGGTTTTGTACCTAAAAATGTGTAATATTTCGCTTCTATTAGCCATTGGAAATGTCCAAACATTTATAACGGTTAAGTAATCTTCAAAATTATGACATGGTTTAAACATATTTCTATAGTGAGAGTAGGATTGTTAGAATTCTGTATTTAGGTTTCGATTGCCACTTTACCACATAAAAGCAATAAAAATATATGAGATTATTTATTAAAGTCAGTTTAAAACGTTACCATGTTGGAGTGTATCATCATTTACCATCAAGTGAGAGCATAATCACGCACTCACCTGTACACGACAAAAGAATGCAAGACTTTATCAATGTCAAATTCAATAGGGTCAACAACAAATTATTCTCAATAACGGCCGGTCGATATTTTAACGTCACGTATACCATTTATTGGAAACGATTTATAAATCATTAGGCAATCCATTAAATAAACAAGACTCGCGTCGTGATTTTTGACCCGGTAATTATTTTTTTTATAAGTATCCGAAGCCATATATGCTTACAATAAGGTCTACATTACGCTCACAATATTTTAATTTATCTTTATTTATATAAAAGTTACACTGGAGTCCTCCAAAACGGCTAGAGTGATATTTTTTAAGTTTTGTATGTCTTCAGTTGGATTCGAGAATGGTTTATTAAGATTGACAATTCAATCAGATAAAAACGAATACACATATAAAAATTTCGTGTCAAAATGTTTGTCCCCAATGGTCACCGAACCTACTCAACCAATTTTGATAACATTTTTTTCAAATTTTGATGGATTTTTTCACGACTTAGGGATGACTTACTTGACTTAATATCCTATATTCCTTAGTTGGGGCTGATTGCGTCCACAGTAATTTTGGATTGGACCCGAAGATTTTTAGAAGAAGAAGAAGTTTAATCCTTCGGGTCAGATTGCCACACTGGTCCTAGACGTGCGAAGGTGGATCGGGCGTTGGCGACCCGAGAAACGATGTCTTCTTAGACGACTTAGGGATAGGTTTTATTTTAATTGAATTTTTTTTTATTACATTTGAGCGTAGGCAGACGAAATGTCACGGATTACCTAATATTTATATAAAAATTCCCCGTCTTAGTGTTTGACCGCGATGAACGAAAACTACTTAATCGATTTGTATGATTGTTTTGTCATTTTATTGAATTCGTTCTTGCTTAGGTCATAGGATAGGTTTTATTAGTATTTATAAAAAATAAATATATGCATTTTTTTAAATCCTAAAAATCGTTTAATATTTCAGCTGTCAATTAAATTACAAAAGTATCTAATAGATTGCGCCGTCTTTCAAATCCCACGTTAAAGTATACGCAGACGAAGTTCACGATGGCCCTTGATGTTAATACAGTTTTAAGTAGGAATTGACTTTATTTTTTCTTATGTTACTTATTTTTACAAATTACAAGGTCTTTTACGTTGAATAAATATCATTTTACTATGTATATTATCAATGGTGCGAATACTGGCTTCGCTAGCAGAGGTCCTGGATTAGATTCAAACCAGCGCAAATTGAAGATATTGCATATTGGTAATTTATCGAGAGTCGTGGCTAGTTACAGCCATAACAGCAAAGAAGTACCGTCAAGCAAAAAAATTGCATTTTGGTACGATGCTGTGTAGAAATCATAAGAGGCAAATTACCTCTTGCCGTTCTTCCATCTCAAACAGTATCATCACTTACCCTCAGCTGTGATCATTATCAATCGCTAACCTGTCACCAATAAAAAAAGATACAATGGCAAACAATATCACCCGGAAATCGATTACGCTGCGCCATTTTCCAACTGTTTTTATAAAACTGTTTGAAATAACCCTAACAAGGCCGACTAAAGTGAAATGTTTTTCCATCGTTTAGTTTGTGATTGTTGATTGTCACGGAAATTGTAAATATCGTAACTCTGAGCTCTCTTAATTACTGAACTATGTTATATAAACCAGTGTTTCCTATAGTAGACTTCCGGCATTCCCAAAGGGATAGTCAACTAACCTGGGCACCTAATGTATTGTTAGACCACCCATTTTATATAATTATTAAGAAATATTTTTCAAAATACTCGTAAATAGACTAGTAAGTAGTACATAGACTTTAAACAAAATTGATGAGTTGACAAGATCACAGGATAAGAGTGAGAACTTCATCAATGCGTGCTTAAAAGCACGAGGTACAACTCAAATCAAATTTACCATCTTTATATAAATATTTCTTATGTGCGCGTGTATGTCCCTGTACTCCTCCTAAGCAGCAGGAACAATTTTGTGCGTCTTCAGGTGCATTCGAAAATGTTTTAGATTCATGATTCGCTCCGGTACATACATACATAGCATCACGCCTCATTCCCATAGAGGTAGGCAGAGACAACGTCCTTCCACTTGCCACGATCCTTGCATATCTCCTTCGCTTCTTTCATTCTCATTAAACCTTTCATACAAGTTCGTGGGTTTAGAGTACTCTTGACCTGGCCCTTATTTAAAATGTCCTGGATTATATTTCACTCCGGTAAATATATTGTATTGCATGTATTGTCATTTATGTTGTGTTAAATAATTCGTGTAATGTAACAGTCACGCGCTGAAAATTACCACATTCTCCCTCTTTTAGTCAAGGAAAGCTAACGTTACGTAGCCGAGCGTGACGGCTCAGTCTCATTCATTTCCACAATGATATCACCTTAGAAATAAAATGTCATTAGCGAACCAAACTTGACACGTAACAAAAATAATTATTGTAAATCTGTAAAAAAAATTTGCTCTTTACAAGGTTAACTGGAGTCGGTATAAAGCTAGGTCACATATTGTAATCATGTTTTACGATGCGTTAAAGCTAGTACACACTTAAAGCAAATAATGGTGGGCGTTGGACATCTATCAACTTGGACAATTGAAGGTCGCTGCTTTGTTTAGCTATCTGTTTTGAATTAAATTATGTATATACACATTACAAAGTAAGAAGCTGTAAAACTTAACAGGCCGTTGTTAGTATCATTCAGTAATAGGAAAAAAGTGTATTAAATATATATATAAATATAACATATCAATGCGATATCCAGAGCGAGTATACATAAATTGATGACCACTGCATATACAACTTCACGTTTTTGTAATTTTGATAATAATATTCCAACATCCTTTTTGACGTTTATGTAATTTTGATGATAATATCAACCGATTTATCAAACAAGGTCATCGTCAATTCTAATCATATGGCTATGCTTGAAAACATATCACTAGTAGAGAAGGTAAAAAGAGATACAATAACTATATTGGAGCCAACGCAAGTAGCTAGGTCACATTTTATTATTGCAATTATACATAAACACGAATTTCTCCAACTAAAACACTCTTGGCATTCTAATTTCTTTAGGTTATATAAGGTAAAGTAATTCCAGTTAAGGTTTACTTACAAATACATTTATCAAACTGGAATTCCTCGATTGCATCATTTATTAGTAAATAACACCAAGGTTAAACATAGCTTTGATAGTAACACCCATAATTAAAATCTATATTTCTCTAAGCTTCATCACACGGTATATTGTATGGAACTCGCCTTGAAAATCTAGTATTGCGACTGGTATTGATCTTTTTCATTATCAGATGCTAAAAGCTTATGTATGACCTATATATTTGGTTCGTTTAGAAATAACTTAAAATGTATACAGTATATTATATAAAAGTGGGAATATCTATATCATACATCAAAGAAACAAAAGATTATTTCAAAGCTAAGAAAAAATTGTATAACATAAGTATAATATTTTAACAACCCTTAACACAAAAATAACTGGACGGCCTCGCTACAGATTACCATTACCATGTAATTTCTAACTGTAACAAATCTTACTACCTCTAAATTAGTCAATTTACTGTTTTAACTTTAGCATAAAATTAAGGTAGTTGGCGTCCAATTCGTTCTTTACCAAACTTTATTTTAAATGTCAAACCTTGATTTTCTTCCCGTCTGTTGTTCAGAAATCAAATTTTAAAAAAAGAATATTTTTTCCTCATTTGTCACTTGCTTTTGACATTGACAATCAAAAGTATCTGATCGCAACTATAATATTTTACAGACTTTGGCGGGATTATTCGCGTAAAGGTTACATCCTTTTTGGTCCGATTAAATTTTGACACATATTTTACTAAAGTTGAATCATTCTGCAATTATATTTCAGATTTTTTTAATCTATTGATTGTGAGGCGGTACAAAGTTGACCGGATTAGCTAGTATAATTATCCTACTAGTATACGTATAAACTAGCAGCCCATTAAGGTCCCACAGCTAGGCACAGGCCTCCTCGCTCATATGAGCGAGGGTTTTTAGAGCATGGTCCAACCAGACTGCTCCACTGCGGATTGGCAGGCATATCCCAATGGCCAACTTCGGGCAAATATTGAGAAAATCTTAATAGAAAAGTTAATATCGATTTCAAACTGGCCCGGCCCGGGACTCAAACTCAGGACCTCATGTCAGTAGTCGAACATGCTAACCACTAGACCAATGAGGCAGTCAGTATACGTTTATTACAATTGAATTATTAGAACTAGTTATATTTATGTCACGCACCCGTTTGGATTTATTTTGCGGAAACAACGCTATAAAGGAAAATGTCTTAGTCCTTCCGCTAATGTTTCCGCATTGAAAGCGCTCTGTTGGTGCTCGATACGGGTTATGGATAAAGGCTATGTTTAACTTTAATTTTTCGAGCCATAGTCTATGATAACATTAATATAAAGCCGCGGTTAAAGCTATATTTGTGTCTCTATCTAATAAAAGCACTTTTAAGGATAACTTTTTTTTAATGCAGCGCATGTAATGATCAAGGAAAATATGCGAAAACGTTTCGATGACCTCGTCATTCGTGCCAATACACTTTTTATTGCATACTACTTATTGATAGTACTAGTCTTTATCGAATCTGAAAAGAAAAAGAGACTCTTTAATAATTTAGCTCTCAATAGATTTTATTGCATCGTACCGAAACCAAACCAACTTGGTTGGTGGAACCCCTTTGTATCTAATTTTGCGCACTTTCTCCCACCACTAGGAATCTTCAGTCTACTTATGCGGGACACCAGGGACGAATGCGACAGTTGAACTCCTCATGGCTTACTCATATATGAAGAGGTTTCCGCTCGGTAGGATTGTCGCTTAAATGCATTTCTCAACGATATAGAAAAAATGTCTAAGGTCAAACCTAAATAAATTAAAATTTTCTTAATATCATCCACTGAATTCATCACAAACCACGACAAGTTTAAGCCGCTACAACTACGATAGAAGTATAAAGAGGTTTCCCAAGAAAGATATATACGTGCCATTTTTCGAATATCAATTAAAGCAGGTATTATAAATAGTCTATCTAATCTCCTTCTGTATTTATTTATGCTGACAACTTTTCAAAATGACGGCCGATTTAGACATAATCACCTCTTTCCTTTTAAAGAATTATTGTGTTAAAGCGAATGAATTTTTTTTAACAATTTGCAATTTCTTCGCTCTTAAGAGTTCAAGAGGTATCACGTTCTTATTCACGTAAAATTATATCGGACACCAAGGATTTTTTTTGACTCATAATTGAAATAAAAAGTCGGTAATAAATTTAAATTACATATTCAACTACAAATGATTTACTGCATTAATTTGGAACATACATATCGAACCATTATACACTTTATGTGGGAATTAAGTCATGTGGCGGCACTTGATGAAACTTATGCATATAAGCCACACAACAAATGAAATATGAGGCAGAAGAATTCGCAAGTCTATATTTGTAAAAAAATTATAATTCAGACCTACTACTGTGTGTGCCATGACTAATCGTAATAACGTAAACTTGACCCACATTTGACATAACCTTTATCAATCTTTAAACTGGCTCGTGACGATAAAAAAACAATATACAATTGCGACCTCTGACTTTCCTACTAGGACGCTTACCTCGACAAATAAGAAATCGACTTGATTCTCATCTAATAAGTTATTACTTCAGGAATTGCTTGATAGGTTTTGTATTCTGTAAAATGACAGCATAAACAAACTTTGCCAACATTAGTACTCACGGATCCCTTTTAAATAATTTTGTTCTTGTATATATAAATTTAACTTATACTTAGTCGCAATAAATAAATCTTCTTTAAAGCTTTGTTTGTTCGGTTTCTTAAAGAGTTAATAGTCTTTATTTATAAGATAGGGTTTTCTTTAGCCCCCCCCCCCCCCCTATTTTAAAAACAACACTGAAAAGTAAAAAAGATAAAAGCACACCTGTTTTATATGTATTTTGACTTAGCTCTTATAGATATTGGATAACGGTAGTATGATAATAACAATAAATAAATAAATAAAGAACTTTGTTAAATTGTGACGTTGAAGATTGTCTGACAGCAACGGAAGTAGCCTACTCCGATCATTAAATAGTAATTCAAAAATATGTCTTTAATACTAATAAAAAGACCTTACATCATGATTCATGACCTTTAGTCAAGGCTAACATGTCTCTCTTAGACTTTACGCGTATTATGACACTGATCTGTTAACAGATGGACTGTACTGTTAATTATTTGTGAAAGGACTTCATATATTCATATATAAACGAGTAATATAATAGGGGACTGTTTTAATAACACATAATTATCACACCTACCAAAGTACGTCCCAGTCTATGAAAATTTCCGTTTAGCTTCCTTTTTACATTACCTACCATACATAACACTAGTACCTACATACTGCTACTATAACATTTATTGAAGTGTTTTCAACATTCAATTTATCTTTTCCTGGTCGAGAAAGGGCTACGACGACTAAACTTCCACATGGACCTTTGTTCATAGCATATAGTGTACATATGTACTCGTATGCACAAATATTACTGTACCTTTTATTCCTTCGCTCTCATATTTTGGTAGAACGGCAAACTGACACGACGTGAGAGAGATCAAGCGCAGGATCGACGGTTTAACGTGCTCGAGGCACGAGGATGTAGCATATCGTCTCCATCCCGACTTCGGGCAAATACTGAGAATTCTTAAACAGATAATCGGCCCGAACAAGCTGACCACTAGACCAATAAGGCAGTCAAATTCAATAAATAATGAACCTGTATTGCTTTAAACTGCCTCATTGGTTTGGCATTCAGTGGTTAGCATGTTCGACTACAGACATGAGGTCCTGGGTTCGAGTCCCGGGTCGGGCCAATCGAAAATCGATATTGAGTTTTCTATTAAGATTTTCTCAATATTTGCCCGAAGTTGGGAAGTTGGCGGTGTGATCCACCCCCGTGCCTCGGAGAGCACGTTAAGCCGTCGGTCCTGAGCCTGATCTCTCTACGGTCGTGTCGGATTGCCGTCACATCGGATTATGAGAGTGAAGGAATAGAGAGTACACTTGTGTGCTATGCCTGCCTATGGGTGGTGGGTCTATGCTCTAAAAACCCTCTCTCATATAGTATACGAGTGAGCAGGCCTGTGCTCAGCACAGGGACGTTAATGGGCTGCTACTTACCTTTTTTGATTGCTTTTAAAAAAAAAGGTAAGTACCCACTGCTGGCCACAGGCTTCCTAACTCATAAGAGAAAATAATAGAGTAAGGCTTTATTTCGAAGTATTTATGGGAACGGAAAATTCCAGGGCTGTGATCAGGACTTAACCACAGGAAAGCGTTGTCATTTTGACTTTAGAGCAAGTCTGGGCAAATGATGGCCCGCGTTAGAATTTTGTCTGGCTCGTGAAACATTGTATATATTATTATTAAAAACAAAACACAAATATTAGTTTATCTAAAAGATTTTTTGAAGGAATTGCGTTTTTATTTTAATCATAGAAGCAACTTTTATGAAGCAGTTCTTAATTTAATTAAAATTTAATCTTTACTCTTCCCAAAATCTACAATTTTTACGATTTATATATATATATTTATATATATATATATATATATATATATATATAAATAAAAAATGAAATAATTAAATATGTTATTATTAACTAAATTAACTTGATCGTTGATTTTAAATTACCCCCGGGGTAATCTAAAATATATGATCCGACATCCTTAACAAAAAATATACTTAAAATTAGAAAAAAAAAACTGTTTGGCCCAAGGTTAAATTTTTATCTGCAATTTGGCCCGGCTATCAAAATATTTGCCCACTCCTGCTCTAGAGAATAATACTTAACATTAACAGTTTTTTCAAATATTATTTCATAAATGAAAATTAACATATAGTCGTATTTGTCAATTATACAAACAGCTCATGCCAGATAGCATAAGAATTGACTTTATTTTTTTTAAGTAAGTACTATTTAAATATTAACGTAACACTATATAATTACCATAATGAATACACTAAGGCAATAGACAACTTCAGCCATAATAGCTTATTAAGTAATTAAATAAATGCAAAACCGTTTAGTTATATTTTATTTATTTAAATAGAGCGACCGTCGTTACAATCGCGTTTAGTTTTGAATTTGCAAAAACAGTTGTTTGGTAGCTATTAATTTTCACTTCTGTCTGGTAGTCTTTGTTAACTACTTATTCTTTTTACTTACCAGTATTTGTTAATAAATTATATATTCTAAGTAAAACACATTTTCGCTATGACTTGCAAACGGTTTTCTTGCACTAGCATGGTATTGTAGTTACACTTATTGAAAATGGCTTGTGTATATTAAATACAGGGCACAAAGGCAAAAATCATAGATATGCTTTCAATATCTCAATTAATACTGCATAAAAGAAATTAGTGTAATAGAGAGCATAGTAGGCGCTACGCTCTGAAAGATAGGTACTCTTTTTTGCTTGCCAACCCGCAGTGGAGCAGCGTGGTGGGTCTATGTTCTAAAAACGGTCTCTCCTTGCGTGAGGAGCCCTTTGCCCAGCAGTGAGACGTTAATGAGCTGCTACTTACATTACTCTTTTTTGCGAGATGGTCCTGTTATAATGTAGAACGAAAATCTGTCAACACTTCCTCTCACTAAGAAAAATGGAAAATTGTGACACAGTTTTACTCTTAAACCCTCAGTCTGACTCATCCTAGGCATTAAGAAAATAAATCAATTATAACATGCGTTATTAGCACGTTAGCCGAGCATTTGAGTTGCGGTTGGGTAGGCTGGGCCCCCACACGTTCAATTGAGGTCATAAATGAAAGAGATCTCTTTTATTTGACCATGATTCTCTTATTTATTTAAACATAATTAAAATGTCCTTCAAAATACGTATACTTACTAAAATTCCTCAATATTGGTTTAGGCTTAATAAAAGACCTAAAAGATAGACAGCCTATACTACGATCAAAGTGGCAACGCACTAGTCAAAATTCGACCGCAACTCTTTATAAATTATATGACAATGAAATTATTAACAGTTTAATAAATAGATGTTTTTATGGATTAATACTCTATTAGCGAAACTTCAAAATCAAAGTTGATAAGCATTTACGTTTTTTGGTTGGTTCACGTGAAATCCACAAGCTGTTAAGGCTACAATATCATTACTAAAGACTTCGGTTTTTTTGGCTTTGTAATAATTAATTTTTAACTAAGGGTAATGGACATTTATTTCTACATGCTTCGCAAAAAAATAGATACAAACCATAAGAACATATTACATATATCTATTCCGCTACTCAAAACTCTCGTCTCAGGTTTCTATGTTTTAAAAATTACAACGTTTTCTTACAAAAACTATCTTTTGATTGAGGTATTTTTCAATGACAATTAAAAACTCACCGATTGTGAAACGTTTTTCCGCTTGCAGCAATTTTCACACAAAGTTTTAATGCTAAAGTCACACACTGAACTCAAAAGAGACGAGCCAAGCACAGTTCGGAATCAGAACAAATCGGCCGAGATTTTAAAATAAAGAATCATTATTTAATCCACTTTCAAGGCAAAAACAATCCATTTATTCAACCAACCGTGCCGGCGTTCAATCTCGGCGAATAAAAACACAACAATGCGAGCGCATGATGTATGTAAACATTTTATTGCATGACCGCGAAGTCTTTGGCAGCAACGCGGCCTTATCTAAAGGCTATTGAACGGTGATAATGTTGATTTCATTGATACGAATCCATCTAGATGGCGCCATACGACCCCGATCTTAATATTAATAAGTTTATAGCTGGGATTACGGTGAAGGATAGCACCTTGAGGCAACCTGCATGCACTAAGAATTCTAAGGTATTAGTAACCAACCCGTATTTGAACAGCGTTGATTTGTCTCAGCTACGACGATGGCCCTGGCGTAATGTTGCGAGAACTCGCTTTATTGGCGAAGGTTTCTGGGTTCGGTTTAAAAGTGTCATTTTGAATGTATATAGGTCTGGACCGGTGGCAGGCTTCGGCTGACCGGCAGTCCAGACCTATTTTTCTATTATTTTATTGTAGCTTGGTGGCACCTTTTCACTGTTAAGAAATAAAATGCGTTCTGGTACGATGTTTTAATCATAACCTTCAAACGAATTAGCATAAAAAACGCTGCACATCTTCGTGACGCTAATCACGCGTTTACGCAAAAAATTTACCCCCTTGCACGAAGTTTTACTTTAAAAATAAACGAGTTATTTAAATATGACAAAAAAGCTTTTGAGGTTAATGCATGATATATAATTGCTCTAATCTAAATGAACATATAAATAGTAATGATGAGAAGTAACACACGACCGAGTTTGTTGTGGGCTCTTCTCAGAATTGAGCGCAAAGGATTCATCAGTCGCACATTGGAAAAATATATGAAAAAACTATACGATTCAAGTGCTGTAAAAACCTACTTGAATTTTTTTAATTTGTAAGTATGCTAATAAATCACTATTCGTTTTGGGTAATATCTCTGTGCTATAATTTGATAATCAATTATAACTCATATAGTACCCATACAAATTGTTTCCTAGTCTTGATGAATACTATAACTGGTTTGTAAAATTTTACATTTAAAACAAATGGTTGTAAGTAATAAGCCAAAATTATGTTAAAGGATATTTATTGATACAATAAGAAAAACGGTAAGCATAAAATAACACCAATTAGTATGGCGTAGCTAATTCTACTTATAGACATTAATATAACAGTGGACTTAAATAAAAAAAAAAAAAACTTATAAATTACCATTGAAAATAGTACACAACTATATAAAATAAAGTATAGAAAACCAAAAAGAAGTTTTAGATACTCAATAATTATCTTATTAAACGTTAGAGCCTCCTTTCTTCATCTCTATCATTAATGTATTTAATACAACCCAACGGACTTTTTTCTGTCAAAAAGATTTGGAATGTGGCAGATTACAGTTTTACGAATGATTTTTGAAATGAAATTACAGCAGTACTTAATATCTATAGCTCTTACATTTTTGTGACTATTTTATTTGGTCGGGTTGTGACTATTCAATTGATTTTGAACTTTGACTTTAAGAACACACCTACATTGCTTATACTACAGTGAGTTACTCGTAATTTAATATGAACTTTATAGAATAGCAATAAAGGGCAAATTGACTCTATATTTTAGTTAGTAAACGTTTGTATGGCAAACAGAAACGGGCTCTTTATAGGGGGTTTCCCCTGCAATTATTAGAACTTTTCTCTCCGTAAAAACCATCCTTGGGACTTCAACGAACATTTAAAAAAAGAATTGTCAAAATTGATCCAGGTGTTGTTGAGTTATACGCTTAACAACACATTTTGACATTTATTTTTATATTATAGATAACACTTTGGGACCTTATAATTACTACCAGCCTATTAAAAAAATTACAGATTTTTATTTACAGTAATTATCTTCAATTCGTTTTTATAATTAATTCGACACATTTACTTTTTGTTGTCACAGAATTCAACCCTTTATGGTACATATAAATTAAACAATAAAGGCAATGGTCGACTAAAAAAATGCTACTAATGTAAACTTTAATAAACAATTATTGGCTTTGGCTTTTAACTAAAAAAATTAGCAATCATAGAGGTAACGTATATGTACCATGGAGATGATAAGATGTACTTCTGGTATAAAAAATATTATGACCATATTATTTTATGACTTGGGCAAACAATGACAAAGATTATATAAGTATTCTTTTAAATCACAGATATATTAATTTCACATACATTTATAGATGTTAAAAATCTATTATGCTGCAATAATAAGAGATGAATCTTCTATATATAGAATGAAAATCATCCCTTTGTAGGACATTTTTATAACAATTATTTGCTGAAAAAGAACAGAGTTTCTTGTCTATTTCCTCTTTAAAGATTAAACTTTCCAAACAATTAGTAGTTTCTTTGAAATAGCCTTTTAAAAATACTGTAGAATTTATTAATTACACAGAAAATATACTATTCATTATGTTATTTCTCCATTCTCTTAACGATTTCGTCCAAAACCATACTCTCTGCTGTAACTCTCTCAAAGTCCTGAGTTTCAATTTGCTCTTTGTAAATCTCCAAACGCCATTGCAATGAAATCTGTATTTGCTTGTGCGATGCAGATTTCAAGTGAGTTTCCATATTCTCCCAGGATGTTTCGAACACATTACAAAAACCACAGTGGAAATGTTCAGACGGAATCTGTAAATATTTTATTACATATTACGCAAGTCCGACACATGCAGGAACACACATACACATCTGTTGACAGACATACACATACAGGCACTAGTATTTTAAATGATTGTATAAACAGGGCTATAAACGAAAACTGAATGGAAAACTTTAATGCGTTATATTATAATGTTCCTGATAGAATATAGAAATGTTTTAGCTGATATTATTTTTACATTATATGAATAACAGTTCAAGAGAATTATCGATAAATAAAATTTGGTTGGTTGACAGAAAAATTAATGATAAGGTGTAAGGATGTTGAGTTGTTAGAGTACTTGTAAAAATGGGTGTCCCACAAAGATCAGGCTTTTTATTCTTAATATATATAAATGATTTAGAACGTGAAAGACGATGTGAAATAGCCCTATTTACTGACGATACTTCGTTGCTGTTAAATGTAGACAAAACATAGAAAATTATGATTATGTAAATAGTGCTGTCAAATGTCTTTAATAATATACTCTGCGTAAGTTTCACTTTCAGTTAGTGATTCATAATATTAGGCTGCCTCATTGGTCTAGTGGTTACCATGTTCGACTACAGACAAGGGGTCCTGGGCTGGAGGTCCGAGTCGGGCCAATTAAAAAAACAATATTGAATCTTTTATTAAGATTTTCTCAAAATTTGCCCGAAGTTGGGAAGTTGGCGGTCTGTCCACGTCCGTTTCTCGGAGAGCAGGTTAAGCCCTCGGTCGTGCACCTGATTTCGGAGAGAAATCAGGCGCGGAAAAGGAAATCGCGTCGGATTCCTGTCACATCGGAGTATGAGTGTACTTGTGTACTATGCCTGCCAATCCGCAGAGGAGCAGTGTGGTTGGTCTATGCTCTAAAATCGCTCGCAGCTAGGAGTAAGGAGGCCTGTGTCCAGCACTGGGACATTAATGGGTTGCTACTTACCTTACCTTTTATACTCGCAGTACTTCAAGGCCCGTAAAAAGAAAACCAAAAGATTCTCTGACTACTCTTAATCTCACGGAACAAAGTCAGACAATGAGCTTGCAGTCTGCAGCAGACGCATCCGATTACCGGCATATCAACAAACAGATCTCCAAGTCACAAAAACGTGATCTGCAAACCTTCAATACGGAGCGCATCAAAGATGCTATTGAACCCAACAATGGCTCCAAAGTGTTTGCAAGAGACTTGTCTGTTGGTCAGCAACAGCTTACGCGGCTGTAGACCAATAATGGGGGGTGTAAGGGAGAAACGAGTCCCAGTCCGTTTCTCCAAACGCCAACCTCACCTGCACGCGGTGCACCCTGCTTCTACCGACGAGGCTCTGGCGACCGACAAATGGCGGNACACCAGGTGATGCCAGAATCACAGCAGAACTCCTAAAGGCAGATGGAAAACCGGCACTCAAAGTCGTTCAGCGAATGTTCAATTCAGTTATCCTCGATGGCACAGTGCCGGAGGCATGGCATAAGAGCGTGGTAGTTTTGTTTTTCAAGAAAGGCGATAACACCTTATTGAAGAACTACAAACGTATCGCGCTGCTACATCATGTCTACAAACTGTTCTCGAGTCATTACGAATTGTCTCGCTCACAGATTTGATGACTTCCAGCTCCGTGGTACTTATGGCAGAGACTCTGGAAGATCTCAATACAATGCTCGAAGACTTCTGTAGAGTATCTCAACAGGTGGGCCTTAAAATGAACATGGATAAGACAAAAATCATGTCGAACATCCATGTTTCGAATCACCCAGTCACTGTTGAGAACTCAGCACTCGAAGTTGTAGGTGAGTACATCCATCTACCTGGGACACACGATTCAATTAAGTAGGTCCAACTAAGATAAAATGATCAACTGCCGAATCCAACTCTGATGGACAGCGTTCGGAAAACTACGCGACATCTTTTCATCCATAATTCCTCAGTGCCTGAAGACAAAGGTGTTCGAATAATGTGTTGCAAGGTCTTCGAATAATGTATTGCCAACAAAAACATATGGATCCGGGATATGGCTGCTGACTACGGGGCTCGTAAGAAGACTCAGAGTCACTCAGCGGGCAATGGGGAGGGCTATGCTCGTGGATTTCCTACGAGATCAAATCAGAAATGAGGATATCCGTAGGAGAACTAAAGTTACCGACGTAGCCTACCAAATTGCAAAGCTGAAGTAGCAATAGGTAAGTCACATAGTTCACAGAACCGATGGACGTATGGGCCCGACGGTGCTAGAGTGGCGGCCTCGAACCGGAAAACGCAGCATTAACAGACCCCCGAGACCAGGTGGACCGATGACATCAGATGGGTCGCTGGCAGTCGCTGGATACAAGCGGCGCAAGATCGGGCCCATTTGAATTCATCGATTGAGACGACGACGACGAACAGATAGCAAAAATTTATAAATTCCTTGTCTCCTTTTCTTTCATGTATTTAAATTTACTTTTAAAGAAATTAATTTATTTTTGTATATATTTTATTCATCATTTTATATCTAGCTTTTATTACTATAACTGGACATTGTTGTGAAAATCTAGTTGACATAATAGCTAAAGATGACAGTAAAATAATTATAACATAATGTGATTTTGCAACACCCTGATATGGGTTACACTTGTAATTAATTGTACTTGTTGAATGCATTGAAATAAATAAACATTTGTCCATAAACTAGTACTGGAAAAATAAAGTTTGGTTTTTATATTTATTTATTGTTAAATCTGAATAGCAGCTGCTATGTAATTGCCTCGTATCCATAGTGTTCACTATATGTATATTTGTGTTACACTCTATTTACTTGTAACTTTAAATTGAAAACTAAGATAAGTTTTAAAATTGTAATACAATAAAAAGAAATAATCTGGTGTAAACTGGTAAAAGTATTTGTTTAGTTACCACTCTACAAACGACTGACACCAAAAAAAACTTGATTATTTACCTATTTCCAAGTTGGTGTGTCCAACTTAGATTGTTATTGCCAATTACAATTAGATAAAATCACACCATAACAGTAAGTACAGAAGATTAAAGTCACAGGTAAAAGATTTAGTAAAAATTTTTGGTTTCTTACAGCAGATTAACTCAAATGGATGTATAATGTGAGAAAAATTAATTCTTGTGTACAATTCACACATGGTATCACAAAAAATAATTGTGGCATTACAACACATATTTCTTTCATCAACTTTCAAATCACAACTAATCTGAAGAAGTTTTAACTTCAAAAGAATTTTTTTTCCTAAAATGCATGACAAATAAATATAATTTTATAACATACAGTAACCACTGTTAACATTAAATGTAATGAAGTAATTACCTCTCTAATAAATTCAGTCTCTCCCGAAGCAAGCACTAGCACTAGAGAGCCTTTCATTGCTTCATCATGAGTACCCGTAGAAAGGTGATTGTTGAATTCTGTGTTTATGAAATTTACTTTACATAAAAGACAGCTAACTTGATTTTCCCCCACTGGAGTCATAAAACATAAACTAAAAAAGTTAATACAAAACTTGTCGTTAATAATAACATCTGTAAAATTCATGTAGTTAACAGCAATAATTCTTTTTACAAATTGCTCAGCTGGAATTTTATCATAGATAGGATCTAAAGCTGCATCATCTAAATATCCGTCATCTTCATTTTCCTCATCAGATATTGATGGATCCAAAATGTTTTCAATGGGGTTCTGAGAGTCATTTTTTTCCACTGTAAAACACATAGTCTGTTCTTTCTGTTTAAGTAGTACTGGACTTGTAAACAAATTTTGATTTCTGTTGGATACTTTGTTTTCTCCTGCATCCAATACTTTAGTTTTTCTGGATTTTTTCTGTTGCTTTTTATTATGCTCAATGACGTGACACTCAATAGCTGTATAGTTAAACTCGACATTGACATTACATTTTTTGCAAATGGCAGCACTTGATTCAAAATTGATGTTGATCGAGTTTTGTTGAAATATCGTTATGTTGTCTAAAATTTTATCATTGTCATTGTTTATATCATCTTTGTCATTCTTGGCAGTATTAGTTTCTATATTCCCTATTAGTTTAATGTCGGTTTTATCGTTTTTAATGATGGTTTCATTGTTTTCAAAGATACTGTCATTGTTTTTAATTATTTTTACATCGTCTTGAATTGCATTATCCATTTTTGTATTTTTTGTCATTTTGTTCAAACGCTTCTTATGCAACTTAAGAATTGTTTGGTGATGTTTACCCTCTACATGACTTTTAATTTTGAAGGGATCCATAATCCAATCACATAAAATACACCAAGTTTTATTATTCTCATCCCTGGTTACATAATCTTTACAACCTAAGATTTTACATATATTCTCTTCACAAATTTCATTATCAACACACTCAGATGATTTTTTATTTTGTTTTTGCTTATCAATGTTTATATCTATTGTACGGTTTTGTTTATTTTTTTTAGTTTTGGATTTTATAGTTTCGTTACCTTTATTGTTTTGAGATTTATCTTCATTGTTTATCTTCTGTTGTTGAATTTCAGCTGGCTTAACAACATCTTCATTAGAAGTTATTTTATTAACGTTTTGAGATTTATCTTCATTGTTTATCTTCTGTTGTTGAATTTCAGCTGGCTTATCAACTTCTTCGTTGGAATTTATTTTATTAATGTTTTGAGATTTATCTTCATTGTTTATCTTCTGTGGTAGAATTTCAGCTAGCTTAACAACATCTTCGATAGAAGTTATTTTATTAACTTGATCATCTTTATTGAGTGTCTTAACACTGCCATCCCCGCAAGCTAGATACTTGCTTTTATGTTCAATGCTAAGAAAGTGTGTTGTTAAAGAATCCAGAGCAAGCACTAAATTACAAGTCAAACAATGAAACGAACCTTGGCCAACCTGTAATTTAACACTTTATTTTAAAACTTGAAAAGTGTATTTATCGTTTGGAATGTTCAACGTTAATACTAATACCAGAATATGTTATTCCGTTAGCAACACACAGCAAAATCGTAACTCATATTGACTATTTTAACAGGTACATATCACGATGGCGTTTTTGAATTTTGTCGATATTTCGACCTAGTTGCATTGATCGTGGTCACGACGTAACCGGTGTCACGAATGTGTGAAGGTGTTAGGGGCAGAATCTGTCTACTCTACATCTAATCCTTTTATTTTTCACCGGACCCACATCCATTTTCGGCATACGCGTTGCTATGGATCGCTTCGTTTGCCCAATATAAGAGCTTCCACAGCTGCAGTCAATTTTATTTCTAAAACGCCATCGTGGTATGTACCTGTTAAAAAGGTCAGTATGTAGATAAACCACGAAAATTAGTTACAATCGTAACTTGACTGACGACTGAGTGGATAGTCACTATTGTGTTCAAACTCTTATAATTATAAGCCTTACACGTATAATAAGCGATCATAATTAACGTTGAGATGATAATATAGCACAACTGCTCATTATGGTCATATTTTTTACACAAGGTTGGGAAGGAATGACCAATATAAATGCATACTCCATCTATTTCCAAAAAGAACTTACTCTGGCCAAATAGCATTTTAATAAATATGAAATAAAAATGATTATTAGTTTATTTGAAATAACAGTTTATATAATATAATAACAGTTTATATAATATAATATAAACAAAATAAATTTATAGTGTCCAATGGTATCACTAACTACATATCGGCAGATACTGTAATTTTGTAATCGTACTTCATGATCCCCACACATCATCATGAAAAAACATCAGTCAATCAAGATGAAAGTCAAGCCTACATTTCTTGACAAAGTTTTGAAATCGTATGTGTCGTATGTATAGTAGGTATGTAATCGTATAAAATTATTAAATATAATTCAGTAATGGTAAGACTCATTATAAAGAAAACCACTGAGTTTCATTTCAATTGACTGTATCATTATTTAATCGCATCTTAATGGCTTTGCCCAGGTAATAAGACATTGGAGCGCGTCTGGCATACTTGCTAAATCGGGGGTGCCGGATTTCTACGTTGTTATGAGGGCAATATTTTGGTACTAATTTAACTTAATTTCTGTATTATATTTTATTTGTCACTAACACAGTTATAAGTTATTTGTATACTAACAATTTGGGCCAAATGTTGCCTTGAATAAAAAAAAATATTATCATTGATAAAGTATGTAAATTATGTTTAGCGTTACTTTCACGCTAGTATTAATCCGCCCACAATTTTCGATTTAAAAGTTTTTTTTTTTTCATTCATATATACATCACGCCTCATTCCCATAGGGGTAGGCAGAGACCACGTCCTTCCACTTGCCACGATCCTTGCATATCTCCTTCGCTTCTTTCATTCTCATTAAAACTTTCATACAAGTTCGTTGGTTCAGACTACTCTTGACCTGGCCCTTATTTGAAATGTCCTGGATTTGGTCTATGAACGTTCGCCTTAGTCTTCCCCTTCCAACTTTCGCTTTCCCTCTTGACTCATAAATCCTTTTTGTCAGTCTCCTTTCATTCATTCTCTCTATGTGCCCAAACCATCTTAGCATACCTTTCTCAATTTTAGTCACTACATCTTCTTTTATACCACAACATATTCTCATATCACACTATTTCTTACGTTGCCACTCGGTTTCAATCCACTCATAATTCTCAACGCTCTGATCTCTACCGCATTTATTTTACTTACGCAAATCTTCTGCCATACCCAAGTTTCACTACCATACATATGTGTTGGTAACAACCATCCTGCACGCACAGCCAGTGTGGCCCTTTGAGACACCATCTCGCGATTCATGAAGGCGCGCAGAGCACCATTTACCATATTCCCTGCATTCAATCTCCTTTCAATATCACTGTCACATTTTCCATCTTTTTAAATTTAGATCCCAAGTATAGAAATTCTTCCACCTCTTCTACTTGTTTCCCATCTATCAAAATATTGCCATTCGTCATAGATTCATCTCTTTCAAAAAGCATACCTTTCGTTTTGTTTACATTCACTTTCATTCCTTTCCTTTTTAAAGCTTCATTCATAATACTTACCATCTCCTGTAGCTTATTAGCTGATGATGCAAGTATTACTTGATTATCAGCATAGAGTAAACATTTGATAAGTAATTCATTAATTCTTAAGCCATACATACTTTCTATTAAATCCACAGCTCATTCCTCACCACTCATTTTTGTTTCAACTCGCCTTATTTCGCCAATAATTATTAAATAGAAATCATGGAAATTATAAAACCGCTTAAAAAATATCTGTATTCCAAGGAATAAAAAAACATTTATTTAACGTCTGAGATTGAGATTACTTTTATTAAGGATTTACATAAAATGAAATTCTATCAAAATCTGTTTAGCAATTGAAACTAATAACTCACCAACTGAAAATTCCAATATAACATATTCATAACGATTTAATTGAAATGCTTTTATTTTGAAAACACATCAGTGCTGTTTATATTTATATATCTATAAATTAGTGTGTATACTCACTAGACGATAAATGTTTTTGTTGCTATCAATTTCCAGCTGTAACTGTAGTAAATTTAATACATGTGAATGTTGATTTTTATGAATCTCCAGATTGTCATATTCAACATTACAAATAGCACAGGCATTATCATTCAGGCTGTGCCATGATTGCTCAGATATAACCACTTTGCCAAAGGCAATTAATTCATTGCCAATTCTTTCAAGAGGATTGCTATTTTTATTTTCTTGATGTGTTTGTTCCTTTACATGCATTCGCACCCTATCCAGTATATTGAACACTTTATTGCATAGTTCACAAAAATATTTATTTTGGATCTGTAAGAACAAGTCATAGTAAACAATGCAAATTATATTTGTAAAAATATAAAGTTCTTAGCCTTATACATATTAACGAAACTTATGAATATAAAACAGATAAAAGAAACATGACCTAAGAACAAGTGAATTTGAGTTACTATCAAATATATTTCACTGCAAGATCAAGTGTATACATACAATATCCCAAACTATGGGATGCAACTTCTATAATAGGAAAAAACAATATCATTTTCAAATGATAGCTTCATCCTTATGGCTGATATTTACATTTCTGTAATCACATTCACATTACATGATGAATAGTCAACAAATATATTACACTTTAGTATGAAACTTATCAAAACAGTACTAGATTGTGGTGCCTTATGATTTTATTAACAGGACATTTAATATTGCAATACATTATTATAACTAACTTTCAGATGTAGCTTGATTTAAATGATATTCTGTACAAAGTATATTTATTTTATATTACCATTCTCTAAATCAAAAGTTATGTAAATCATTGTAGGACATGAAAACCAAATGAATTTAATGAAATTTATTAAATGAAAATTTAGATATATTTTAAATGAGTGATTATAACCAATAATAGATCAGCAATGATATCATACAACTCATATATCGGGAGGCTATGAATTTTATCACCCTTTGAGTAATGCTGCAAATATATGTGCATTTGTGAAATGTATGGTGGTCCATTTTTCATGATTTACACTAGAGAGGCCATCTGCTACACGGTTCTTGTAAAGGTGATTGCACCCTCAAACTTAATATCATGTAACAAAAACAATACTATCTTTTAGCAATACTATAGATATCTCTTTCATTATTCTACAAATTACTACATATTTTTCACATTTTGCCAGTGATAAATGCTGAAACATGTATTATGTATAGATTTAAATATTTCCCTTGATCAAAATTTTACTTTAAAATTTAAAATATAAGAATCTGAAAACTATGCCATATATCTACCAAATGTATATTTTATGGTGATTTGTAACATCTTTCGTCATTTAAATTAAACAGTCCAATGACTGTTTAATGACAAGACTGACAAGAAAGTTTTTGCCTAGTTTAGATTAGGAGTCTCTCGTAACCCCATGAATACTGTCTTATAAACTGATTAATTTTTGAATTAACAATCTCTTGACAAAAAAAAGCAATCTAAATTATCTGTAAATAATCATACACACAAAATTGATTGCGCATTTTAAAAATACAATTAGAATATAAATAAACTATGTACTTACTTTTTTAATTCTTTCTGCCTTAAACTCTTCAACATATGGAATTATTGCCAGCTTTTTAAGGTGAATGGGCTTAAGAATGTGAGAAATTGCATCCCTTTCACATTTGAGATAGTCTTCACAAACCAAACAGAAATAGTCAACCAATCCAACAAGGATCATATTCTTACTGTATATTGGTGCCATTCCTGATTCCTGTGTAAATATTAAACATATTATAAAAGCCTGACATATTACTTGCTTATTGTGTAACTATTAAGTGTGCATTGGCTACTTTTATTGTTTATTCCTTAACACTTCTGTATGTATTACCTTTATGGATAAAATTAGTTATAGTAATGATGCCACAATCATATTTAGATATAAACATTTCATTCTTAGTATGTTTTTCCAATGTGAAATTAAACTATATGCATTGAGTTATATAAAAAAATTAGATATGATTGAAATAAAAATAAACATATGTACAAGTTTCTACAAATATATATTCTTTCCTGTCTTATTCCACTTTAATTGGGATCAACTCTCTTCATCGCCTTTCGCCAGAGATAAAATCTAAATATACACATATTTATAGAAGAAGACTATGAAAACACAGAAATAAGAATGATACAACAATTACAAATATTGATTACTTTTTAGAATATTTAGGTTAATCCTCACTACTTTTCGGGTCTTAATCGTTAAAAGACCTAAAAGTGCAAAAAAATTACACCTTGTACCAAATTACCGAACCAATAATTGAAAATAAGCGAGTTTAAGGTAAATAAAAGGCATGCTCTCTTTGAGAATTGTAGAAATTAAATTCCGAACAATATTTTCGCACAGGATGCGGATTCCGAAACCCGAAAGTTTAAGCTATCGTTGACCCCCGCCGATAATTCCCGAAGAAAAATATTAAAAGCATAACAAATTTAAGCAATGTCAGCCGCTTTTTATGCTAATTCGACTGAGCTATACGTGAACTAACTATTGTTTTTGTAAAAATATAAAATAAATAATATTGTAATAAAAACGATATATAAGTATAATAAAGCTGCATAAGTAGGCACTCGAGTATTCCACTGAGATAAGGTACAATACACGTTTTGCGATTAATTAATGAGCCGTGATAGAGCTATAAATAAAAATAAAGATCAAAATATATCTCACCATAAAAAAACTAACTGGTAAAAATTTTTACACCCCAATCTAATAAGAATAACATGTTGCAACGTACACTTGAATATTGAGTATAACAATTTGTATTAATTAATAATCATAAAACTTACCGATACTTCTTTTTGTAAAGAAAATTGTACACCTAATTGATGTAGTTGGCTGTTCCAACTGCAATATTAATATGTTTTTAATTTCTAATAAAATCTAGGGGAGATGGTACAAAGAAATAGTAAATATCTAATGTAGCTTAGTTAGCTTAGCTTTATAGTGTACAAGCGGGAAGGTGTAGTGTGATTTTGGAAATACCCATAGCATAGAGAATATAATCAAAGTTCTTTTCATCTCTAAAATCCATAAACCGTTTTATAGCTCTGGGTTCTAGTTTTTTAAACCCATGTTTTAATAACCATAGATGTATAATGTTATACCGAGTCAATTTAATTTACACTGAATCGTGTCGTATCGTAATCGTACGGTTCTAATGTAAAGTCTCTAGAATAAAAGCTATATACGACATATGTATGGCATAAATATAAATTTTATAGGACATTTATACATATTTTGTAAATCAAGAAGTTTGAAATGTAAACAGTTAGTTTATCAACTAAAGCTGTGTTATTAATTTATAATAATATACAATATGTTGTATTTAGTTATTACCCTTGATTTATATATCAGAACATCAATTTTAATTTAACTCTTTCTGCAACTGTAAATTACCAAAGATATATTACTAAATCAATGTTTTAACTTGATATGCGGGATATTTAACAATGACCAATAATGCCTAATTTCTCCAAAGTGACGCAAGAACAACAAGTGAGAAAGGTTGATTAAAATTAGTAATATTTGATGCCGTAAAGAGATGTAAAACTTAACCAATCAATCGCGTAACAATTCTCTTTTCATTTTCCTGACACTTTTGTCTTTCATAGAGATGGTCCCCTTTTCGTCTATTTTATAAAAAATATTATTATAAATAATTTAAGAATTTATGTGTTACATTCATGAGTATACTTTTTAAGCTATTGTCATATTTTGATGTTTAAGACGTTCAATTAAATAGAATTTCATATTTTCATGATAAACAAAATATAAAATAAAATTTAAACAGCAGGATTACGTTACTGTTGACAAAATTACGTGTATTACTGGGTTATAATATGAATACGATTGTATATGATTTGATCCACATTGTGCTAACTGTACTTATATGTGTTGTTAAATTTGTAGCAGTTTAAAAAAATATACAAAACCACCTTACGTACGTGTGAGTACGAATAATTACGGTGTTGAAGAAGTAATGATATGAGTTAAACAAATTAGCACACATTTATTAATAGATTTAATTAATTCTAAATGTAAAAATATTGAGAATTCTTTATCTGTCTCGGTAAAAACCGGTTTTCTCTATGGCTATCATAATTGGCAAATATTAATAGTTATTCATTCTCTCGTCTCATGTTGCCTCTTTTGGATTAGGCCGATGGCTGCTACTTGGATTTATCTGAAAGTATGCTTAACAAACTTGAACGACTGCTGAACTTATGTATTCGAATTATTTTTGGTTTGCTAAAGATCGACCATGTGTCTCAATATTGTGCTCAGCTGAAGTGGTTATCAATTCATTCACGTAGAAATCCCGTGCCCTTAATTTCCTCTATTCTGTAGTGTACAATCCGCACGCTCCATCTCATTTGAGAGTGTTATACAAATTCTTTTATCAAGAAGACCATCAGCTTATGGAGTATTCTGCCACGAAGTATTAGGCACCTGAGAACCGATATATTTTCAAGCACCGTTTGCAAAAGATATATCTTAGTGTATAATAAATTAATAATTTGTGTATGTCTATTAGTACTGGATATATAATGTCTGGATAATTATGTAATATGTGTGTGTGTNAAGGCCGCCTATGTACTCATTTTTATCTTATTTTTTGGTTTTTATATCTTTTCATATTTTGTATCTTTTTATTTTCGGTGCAATAAGTGTTAAATAAAGAAAAGAGAATAAAAATATTATAATTGAAAATATTGAATAAATTAATGTACTTAATCTGTAATCTGCCATAGTCTACTTGCTACTTAGTCTATAGTCTGTGGTCAATCATAATTGTGATACCGCGCCGCTAACGCTTCATATTGTTTTCACAAAGCGCAAATTATAGCATTAAGTAAATAGCTATACACGTTTAATTACACTTAATAATAACAAAAATGTAAGCAATCGTTTGTTATTTAAAACATTTCAGTTTAATACCAGAAATAACATTTTAAAACTACTTCCAGGGCGTCCTCATCCAAACCACGCTCTGAAATGACATTGGAAGAATTATCAAAGATAGAAGATGAAGAATTCAGCACTGGACCGCTGTCTGTGCTTACACAATCCGTAAAAAACAACACACAAGTTCTAATAAATTGTCGCAACAACAAAAAACTTTTAGGTAGAGTTAAAGCCTTCGACCGGCATTGTAACATGGTGTTAGAAAATGTTAAGGAAATGTGGACTGAAGTACCAAGAACGGGTAAAGGGAAGAAGGTAGGTAGTGTACAATTAAATGTTAATGATTAAAGTACCTGTCTTAGTCTATGCATTATTTCAACCTCATAATCAGATACTATTTTTCGCAATATCTTGTAATGTTCTGCAGGATATATATTGTTGGACAAAATATCATTCGTCATACAATATTTGTTTTATTCAACTTCTGAAATTCACATACATTTTGAAACTTCTATTGTGACACTTTGTCATTACAGTTTTTCAAAATATTAATTAATTAAGTATCTCTGTCCAAAGACGCGATGCTGTTAGGCTTTTGCATATCCATCCATTTGCCTCTGATGGTAGCTTTAATAAGTTAATTTTGAGATTTATTTAAAATATATATTGGAAAAGCCATTATTTTGTGACAATACATGCGCTGCTAATATTTTTAGTAAGTTTAAAAAGTTTGTGTTAGAGCAATTGGTGGTGTATGCTTTATAATCCTCACACATTAGTGAGCAAGCCCATATGTGGTGGTGGGACATAAATAGATTGCCACTTTATTTTCTAAAACTTATATATATTTCATTATCCAACAGGGCAAAGCAGTAAACAAAGACAAGTTTATTTCCAAGATGTTCCTTCGTGGTGACTCAGTTATTCTAGTGTTAAGAAATCCACTTGCAACTGCAGCAGGGAAATAAAACCTAAGTTTATTTAATTAAGTGTATTCATTGGTATAATAAAATTTGCTAAGAATTTCACATGTGGCTTTTATTAAATGATAAGTTTCTACACAGAATAATAAAAAAACAACTATTTGGTGGTAGAAGGGTAACTAACCATGGCCTACTAATAAATAGTTCAGCTATAGAGATGTTACAGAATACAATTCTCTTAATTTGCTCTACTGTGAGTCAAACCACAGGCCCCAATTAGAGAAATGATTACTGAGAGTATTTACTAATTATAACTATTAAGGCTGTCATAATTGATGGTCCATAATTAACAATTAACAAATATTGGGCAGTGGAAATATGGTTAGTACAATAAAATTAGGATATGTATTTTGAAAATATATAATATTGAGTGAGATTGGCAAAATACTGATGTTTGTCTGAGATTGGACTGCTAAACTTCACATGAGATTTTTAGTGTAAATTTATCAATTAGTGTTACAGATACTTTGATCCTTATTTACACAGAGTAATATTTACTTATAATAATGCAATAATGGGGGTGAATGCTGGGCAGCCAATATATAGAGCGAGAGGATTTATGACTGAATATTTTAAGGAGTCAGTGCCTTGACATTTCTACAGAAGTGTACCATTACTTTTTATGTTTAAAAAGGGGTAGGTAAAGTTTTTGGACAGATTACAGACTGGTGGAGGAAAAACTGATTAGCTAAGATGAAATTGGGTTTACATATGTTTGATTATCTTATATTTATTAGAAATTTGTAGAATTTTATATACATACATACTTATAGAATAAAAAATGTGTGAAGTTTGCCAAAACCACAACTCTACCTAATGAGATTAACTGAGATTCTTGTTACACATCTTCCCATTAACACCTTATGTAAGTACTGAATGCCTGGATGGCAATATATAATTAGGCAGATATCTTCCACTCCATATGATCACAAAATACTCAGAACATTGTTTGGATAATGACTGAATTTCCTCATATTTTCTCTATTGGTGTCATTATATTGGCATGAAACAACATTATTTACTGAGCGACTGTTTTCAATCTGATTTAATAACTAACCAAATTCCACAACAAAATAAAACTTCATAGAATAGTAAATCTTGTTTATTTAAAGAGCAATAAAAGATTTCCCATAAATAAGATATTTACTAAGTGCAAAAAAAACATTGACATCTCGCCGTAAAAATTAAAGCAATTTAATTTCTAACTACCCACACAAATATCATACTTTCACAAGCTTGCTCAAATAAATGTAATATATGTTCTTTGGTTGTGTTAATAATAATGTACTTCTCAGACTCACTTTCATTTAATCATGAAATTATTATAAATTTACAAAAACGATTAAAATACCGAAAAAAATTTGGCTCCAAGCTTCATAAACACAAATGCATAGTATATCTAGTTTTCAATGTAGACTTAATATGTATTTTTCTTTGTGTTAAAGTGGTGTAGTAGAGAAATTAACAATAAATAACGTCACTATCCAAGCTGTAATGCCGCAATGATAATTTTCGCAATGTAAGCAGAAAAAAAAATTATAACATATATATTGACGAAAGTGCACTTACGTTGAAGTTATAAAATAAATAAAACTGCAAATTTCTTTGAAGATATAACCAATTTTTTGAAAATATTTGTATTAAAACTCACAATACAATAACAGTCACGAAAAAGTTTTATTATCTGTATAAACTGTATTGTATTTTGAATATGAAATATATGCTGTACATATTTATGTGATCCAGTGTATCTGATATAGCATCCTGATATGGAATAAAATTTATAACATGATGAAAAATCCAATTAAATCTATTTATTTATATATTATATCACAATTTTCACATCGATGTAATAACAAATAGATTATTATTTTGTTCACACATCCATAACAAATTCAATAAATCAAACACTAGTAGGTTTCTCAACATGAAATGATGAAGACCTTAAAGATGTAAGTTCAAAGGTTTTTTTTTATTTTTATGTTTCTATCGAGAAATTGTTGAAACTGGAACCTGTGTAAAGAGAAAAGGAAAAAGTGATACGTGGTTGATTACAACTGGAACATAATAAACCCGATTCACCTCACCGATCGGAAAATGTTGGTTCACTTTTGTTTACTGTCCAGAAAAATAAGGGGAACTTTTCATTTCAATATAAAGCTAAGAGGTAAAAATGTGGTCTATATGTACTCATTTTTATAGGATGCTCTATGTGCACTACAATCTATATGAGCGATTGCTATCTATAGAAGTCACTGTTATATACAGGAGTGACTGGTATCTATAGGAGTATTTGTTATCTAAAGAAGTGACTGGTATCTATAGAAGTGACTGCATTCTATAGGAGTAACTGCTATCTATAGGAATGACTGCTATCTCTGGGAATGATTGATGGAAAGATATACAGGAGTGACTGCAATCTAATGGTATGGACGGCGATATATAAGAATAACTTGTGAGGGTAGTCAATTCGTAAATAACAATGAAGATGTAGTTGGTTTTAATAAACGGAAAATAAAAGAAAATTTGATGGCTCACAGATCCAGATTGAGAATCACAACTAGTGTCGTATTTGAGACGAATCAGCACCACGACATTTGTACCAAGCTGGCAGTGGATAAATGGACGTATAGCATATTTTGTATTATAATTATTGCTAGGTATTTAGTTTAAGACCCTAGGGGATATTTTTGGAAAGGATAACAACTTTAGGCGTACATTTATAATTAATTCAATGGTTATACAATTTCAAAAATGTCAGTAAATCAAAACGAATAAGTCTATTAAAATTTTTTTGACAATTAAAAGAAATGAGTTTAACAGGAGTTATATAACTTGGTATATCCCGTAAAGCCTTGAACTAAAGCTGTACCCATAAGAAAGAAAGCTATGCACTATCACACACTCAAATTTTATATCTAGCACCATTAGCGGAATATGTAGATCTATTTCAATTCTATGAAAGATATAATAATAATCTGACGGCAATAATCTAATTCATACAAGTATTTAAACTATCTAAAGTCTTTATAAAAATACAAATTAATTTACGATTAAGACACTTGTTTTGAATTAAATTTAACGAAGGGAATTTAATATTTACAGTAACTTAAATTACACATTAAGCTATCTTTTTATCTAAGTTTAATAATTATTTCAAAATCTGAGGGTATACATACAAAAATTAAAAATAATGTTATCGGAATTTTTATATTTGCACACTTTTATAATTAATTCTTCGTGTAAAAGTCCTTCTTCTCTTAAAACATTTTGGAGGTGCAAATATTTTTTTTATTTTAAAATATTTATTCATCAACCAAACCGTGTGACTTTTAATATAATAACTGGAGTGTTTTATACATATTTTGCGTTAATATAAATTCATTTATACAGAAACCTTTTTTCGCTTTTTACTTGTCAAAAGCGCAAATCATTGATACGAGATTTCTTGCTCAAACAAACGCCGTAAGGAAAAAGCGAGACAAATGTTTTCGCCAACTGGGGTCTTTTGGTACCCCCGTTCGAATCACACATAATTTTTCGATATTTAGAGCCTGGAAGGATAAACACTTTCACTGCGTTTTGAATGAATGTCATATTTTTTTAGTTGTTTTTGCTTGTCCTCCAAATATTCTTAACATTTGAAAATACGTAAGGTTTCATAACAATTACCACTTTAAAAAAAACACTACTTTAAAGCCTGACGAGTAAGACATCGTCAAACTTAGTTATCTATTTAAACAGTTCCCTATTAGCAACGACAGGCTAATGAATAATTATAAATAAATCTTAAAATAGATTATAATTTAATCTACTTAAAAATATTTACATCTATCATAAAACTGCTTCAGTAGTTACATGATTTAGATCGTACAGCAAAAAATGACAAATTACTTTGTTCTGTGGCATCGCTTTTATAATAATAAAGTTTATACTACTACAATTGATGAAAATAAATAAATCCATACTAATATTATAAATGCGAAATTGATTCATTATCTGTTACGATTTGAAACACTTTGATGCCCTCATTATTTTAAAATATACTTTAATACGAGGCATACAAGATTTGAAATTATATTAATAGATATATCTAGAAGTATTTGTTGCTGTGATAATATAACTTAAGGGAGACGATGTCGAGGATAAAGGTTTTTATGAGACCTATGATGGAAATAAAAAGCAAAAAATTATTTTATCTAAAACAATTGTGTATATTAGAACACATTTCCCCGCGCGCACCAATTCTCTTATAACATTTGTGACCCGCTCGGATATGCTCATAACATTTAAGGCCTGCATTTAATGTTCATAACATTTGTGGCCTTTACGAATATGCTCATAATATTTCTGGCCTGCGCGAATATGCTCATAACATTTGTGGTCCAGACGAATATGCTTATAACATTTGTGGCCCGTATCAATATGCTCATAACATTTGTGGCTCGTACAAATACTGCTCATAACATTTATTTTTCTATAACAAGGCCGAACTATGAGTTAATCAATTAATGTAACATAGGAGAATATTTATTATTTTGTATAAAGTAGTTACCTATCTTTGCATATCTACAGTCGTAACTATATGATAACCTCAGATATATGAATAGGTTATAACAAATGCACTAATCAGTTTTAAGAGCGGTTACTTGAAATAATAAAGTGGTTCAAGTAGATGTTGCAACTGTATTTTTTGCCATGCGATCTAGGTCATGTAATTGACTAAGCGTATTTATTTTTACGTCTAGTCTTCAAAATGCCATTCCATATCAAAATATGAACACTTCATGTTATATTAATAATTATTACTAATAATCACGTCGTAGTATGCGCTGTACTTTTAATAATAAACGCTTAAGAATTATAATATATGCATCAAATCATAAACAACGCTCTTATTACATTCGCTATGATAATTCAACTCGGATCATTAAAACATCGTTAAACCTTAGAACAACATGTGAAACAGCACAACACACATATCCCTTCTTTGGATGAATAACGGCAGGATTCAAAATCTCATAATCAAAATTGGACAAATGAAGCCTTGCGACAAAATGTTATTATATCATTGATTGATTTCAACGTTTTGTTTTAAATTATACCCCCGTTTTTTTTTGAATCGAGTCACTATTCTTCCAAACCAGTGATACATTCAACTCTGACCCTGTGTATCATGAAGATAAGGGTTCAATAAATATCTATAATTTCGCATTAGTATTCTGTAAATAAAATATTGACATTTACTAGAAACAACTATTTAGTGAACATATAACACATCAAAGACCTCTGGATGACATCTCTCTATGGGATCTTTGCAAAAAAGGAATGATGACATGCGGTAAATGCAAGAACGACTACTAATACTCGGAAATCATCTGTTATCCAACCTATCGTTTTAAGGAACTACAAAGAAGGTTTATAAAAAAAGTGCTCTGACTGAAGTAAAATATATACGGTCTCGTCACGCATTAACTAGCTTACTCTCCAAGACAGTCAAAAACTTATCAATGGATCACGAGATCAAAACAAAAATATTTTTTGTATTAATCTATAGTAAAGTTTGTATATAGCCCATTCTCGCTCTCATCATGGCATGATATATAAAATCGAATACAAACAATATCTATGAAGGCTTTTGTTCGTAGTTTGTAGTCTCAAACTAAACACTTTTCATTGTCAAAATTGAAGTTAAGATCCTAAGGCTAAATTTTACTGTTCCTTTTTATAATAATCGACTAGATACTTCCGTTTGTAGTGAATTTTCTAACACAAAATATAATTTTTTTCTTTCACTTATATAAAAATCTAAAATCAAGATAAATTTCCATTGTAAAAGCATCAAACCTTTATAATGGACGGTTATTGATCACGCTATGGAAATGTATGTAGAACTTTCTCTGTACTTTCTATTTATTTAAACTGTTTTATATGAAATATATTCACTTAACTACCATTGTATATGAAAAGGAAAGGTTCACGTACCGTATTTTTCAGATTTAAGACGCATTTCAAATTTATAATACGATTAATAGAAAAATATATTTTAATGTTACTTTCGACACAAATTTTTTATATATTGTTAACATAAAACAATAGTCAGTTCATTTGCACATTCAGTACATTTACTCGATTCATTAATTTTATCAACCATACTTTTTTTGTACTAAAGATATATCTCAAATTTAGAGATCATTAATTAAAGATCTTAGGACACACCCAGGGCCAGATTTAGAGAGGGGTATCTGGGGTTTACCCCCAGGACCTCCGGAAAAGAGGGGCCGCAGCATTAGACCTCGAAATTATTCAAAATATGCAAAAATGCGCCGTTGCAATTTATTTTAACCTTTAATCGCTAAATAACTAAATGGGGGATTCTTTGCCATTGTATTAAAAAAAATTGAAATAAAGGAGAGAACACATAATCTTTAATTTCTTGAACCTGATTGCAATGAATCGTCTATAAGAGATCTACGTTTGCATCTACAATACAATAAAGATTGCCGGCTCAAATGAGAAATTTATGTAATACTCTGTGTTCTATGTTTCACAAGTTTTCTTGGCCCTTTCGCGAACTTTGTAAAACTTTAAAAAATCCATTATTTGTTGTCACAATCAAATGTATAATTAAAATGTCGACTAATAAAGTGGTAAATTTAATAGGAAAATAGGAAAATATTTGGTGGCCAAGGGTACTTTGCCACTCGCCTTTTATGCGCCGGGGGCCTCCAGACCTCTAAGTTCGGCCCTGGTTACAACCAACAAGGGCCCATTTTTCTATGTCAAAAACAACGTCTTATAAACCGAAAAGTACGGTAGGCTTTATTATCTTTAAACTACACAACTTTGTAAATATTAGTAATCAAATAAAAAATAAGTCTAATTTTATATCATATCTGGCGCATTGTCTACTTTGACACGTCATTGCTGCACGTTTATATAGAGCCTTTGTTACAATAAAGCGCAAATTGGAGATCTATAAATTATTACCTACTTATTGAAATACACATTTAAATATGCTATTTCTTAGCTGCAATCTCTTTCCCTAAAGACTTTCTATTCTCGAATTTCTGTTGAAGACTTGCAACGTTCGAGGGCTTTGCGGATAATTTCGTTGTATTAGGTTTAATACTTGATTCAGTCTTTTGTATTAACGTATTAGGTTTCGGAACGATTTTCGGCCGATTTTTGTTAAGACTATCTGCAATCGCCTTAACGCTGGAATCAGTTTTTGAATTGGCACGATTTAAGGGCGGATTTTTATCAATTTTGTTTACATTTGATGACGTATTGTTCGATTTTAACACCGGTCCTGTTTTCGTCGGTTTCTTATCTACTACTGGTATAGGCTTGAAAGGTGGACGATTATCATTACTTTTGACTACTGCACTTGGTTTGGTTGCTACTTTTGGAGGTTCGACTTTATTATTATTAATTACATCTGGGGCTTTTATGTTCTTAGTGTCTGGAACAGAACAGCTCGATACCAAGTCTGGACTGTTTGGTATGATTTTAACTGTATTTTTCACAGCCGGTTTCGGTGACTGCGGTACGCTTTTAAACGTTGATGTAGATCTAAGCCCCGGTGGCGTAACTTGTCTTGTAAATGTAGGTATTTTTGAATTTGCTTTTAAAGTCGGTGAGGGAGGTTTTTCAATTTCTTGTTTGGCGTCGTCTTTCTTTTGCATATAAGTAGGTACATTAACCGCGGAAGGGTGTAAGTAGCCACTGCTCGTGGTTGATGCAGCGCTGGATTTTGCTCCAGAATTGCTGTATACACTTTCTGGGCTTTTATAATCTGTATTCATGTATGTGCTATCTCTTTTATTCTCGGCGTTTTTCTTGTCTTTTTCTTTTTTTCTTGAAAGCGTAGATGCGGAATATATAGAATCGAAATTGCGGTTCTGAATCTCATTTACAATTTCCCCCAGTAAACCCATGCTTTCAGTGCTTCCCGAACTGGTATTTACAGGTTTAGGTGTTTTGTATTCTTCTGCTGAAGGTGGTGCGGGAGTTGTTTGCGGATTCGGTAATGGTTTGAAGTGATGTTCCGGACTCTCTTCTATGATTGCATATATATTGTCACCAGATTCTTCATCTATATGTGCTAACGGTGCTGGTTTCTCTTCGATACAGTCTACATAATCAGTAGATTTTATTTCGTTCTGTAATTTTGGTTTATGGTATATACTTAATTCTTCAGACACTTTTGTTTGATTCGGAAGGGGAGGGGGTGGGTTAGTGGGTCTACCGACACAAGATAAAGGCCTCGGTACTCCGGGCGCTTGTCTCATGGAACCGAAACTCTGGATAGCTGGCTTTTGAACAACCGGCGCTCTCATACTTTGAGCTCTATTTACAAAAGCTTTAGAGTCGTCAGCATCTTCAGAATCAGATACAACTGGAACAGTGTTAACCGATAATTCAATGTCCTTTTGCAGAATTGGATTCGATATCTGCAAGGTTCTTAATGGCACTTTATCGGCCGTTTTCAAAATTTTAACTTGATTATTTGGATTTTTCGGTAAAGAGTGACTCCTTTCAACGGGATTCCGTTCTTTTTCTTTAGGCTTTTCTTGTTTTAGAAAAGACGCGATTCTATTTAGGGATATTCCTTCTTTTACTTTTTTAGGCTCCTCTGGTAATGGTTTTTGTGGAACATTACCAGCCGAATGCATACTCAAAGGTCGCTTCGGTAAATCTGGTGAGAAACTTGGTACAGTAGGAGCTACTCGTATCGGCCCCATAGTCTTTGAACCTTGAAGAGGAGAAATTAACTCTTTTGCAGTACATGTAGAAGCTTCTAAAATGGGACTAGAGATGACTGGTCTTGGCGCAGGATTGGTAACAATTGGATCCTCTTCAGTTTTTTCCGAACTCATTAGTGCTTTTATTCGATTTTGAACGGAGCTGTTAGTTCTTTTAACATTGGGGCTGGTATTTGAACTTGGTTTAGTTGTAATAGGAACAACTGGAAGAGGCGGAGCGGAGCGAAGTACTGGTTTCAAAGGTTGTCCGATGTTTTGATTGTTGCTTCCACTTCTATGTACGGGTGTAATTTTTGCACTTTTCGGAATTTCAGCTTTCTTCCCGATATCCTCTTTTCCAGTTTGTGGCGGATTCTTATCGATAGGAGTGAGTGAAAATCCTTTAAAGTTACCAAAAAAGTTAACAGAAGAATTGAGATTTCCAGAAGGACTATGTTCAGAATCACTTCTGAGGAGACTTGAACTCATGTCATCGGGATTAGAAAGAGTATGAACGTTAACAGGTTGAGTACTGCCTTGTGTGTTATTTTGGAAATTTGCAGCAAACTTGCTTGCGCTTCGTGACAGACGACGCTGTATGCTGTTCTTTTTCGGTGATTGGATTCTGTAAATATAAATATTTTTTTATTAAATTTTGAACTCACTGCACACGAAGTCACTGCTTTAGCAGCAGATCTGTATTTAATTTATTTGCTTGGGATATATTTGGTGAATACTCAAACTCGTTATTATCAAGTAATGGGACAGTGGGAAAAGACGTGTTGTCAGATGCTTTGTCGGTAAGCGAATAAATATGATATTGGAAAACGATTTTCGAACGAATTGGAAAACGAATCAGTTTCTTAATGCATTTTTGTAGTTCATGTTATGAGTAGAAAAAATTCAAACAACTTATAGAAAACTTTACAAAACAGAAAAGTATTAGTAAAAAAGCAATGGATTTTCTGTATTTGTAGATATGCAAGCTGCAAAAGTTAATCATGTTCTATAAACATTTATAACTCATTGTAATGCTTGCATATGAATATAAAGCAGTTTATGTATAAACAGCGGTTTATTTTATCTCATTTTGCGCAATATCCGAATAATTCTTCCAAAAAATATAGGTAAGGCCTGCGCCTGAAGGGGTACTTAATAAATATATAAAAGACTATCTTCAATATTTTTTACGGTGCAAGTGTAAATCGAATAACTACTTGTATTTGTAAATGTAATAAATATTTATTTGCAATGAAGATAATATTTTTAACGATCAAATAAATGATCAAATAGCACTGACGCCCATTGCATATTTTATTTTCCTTCAAAATATTTATAGCAAATGTTTCAATATATGTATATATATATATATATATATATACACACACATATATATATATACACACATACACACACACACACACACACACATACATATATATATATATATATATATACGTGGGCGTGCGTGTGTGTGTGTGTATTTGTGTGTCTTAATAGCATCTAAACCTTTATGTTATGAAAGAAGCGTGTTGATAATGACATTAGTTTAGTTTATTCTAAGAGTTTTGTATTTTTAATATTATTAACGAATGTTAGTTGCAATGACCATGCAAAGCACAGAAACCCCAAGACCACTCACCAAAGTGCAGACAACCACCAACAAGTTACATAGCAAAAGATGCGCGACGACAATCAGGTAGAAAAGTGTGCTAGTAATATTACAGCGTAACCTTAATATAACAGATCTCAAAATAACGGACCTTAATATAAGTGGCCTCAAAATAACGTATTTTTGCGATTAAATAAAATTTTACAAAACCCCTTAGGATTGTCTATGCTCATGTAAAATATAGTTTTACATGACGAAAAAATTAACAAAAAAACAATTGATAACGAAGTTGTGCAAAATATAGTTTTACTTTATAAAAAAAAATGTATAACTAAGTTTATATTATATTAATTTAGATAGAACATTATTGCCCTCCATTTTTTTATACATCAATTAATAATATAAGAAAGCCCCGTTGTAATGCATAACTAATATATTCTAAGTTCCTTCAGTTTTATTATATCAAGGTTGCATTGTATTAGTAAAATAAAAGATAAGACGGTCAAAAGAGTTATAAGCTAGAACCAGGAAAAGTCTTTATTAACATATATTTAATAAAAGAACAGGCGTAAATACAAGTTTACCTTTCGAGTACATAGTCTATAGAGAGCAACAATATTGTTTTTATTTTTATTTGTATATTTTAATCATTTTTTTTCCTCACAAATCATTTATTAAACGCAAATTAATGTATTATACAATGCTTGAAACCTATATCAGCTACATAGTTCAAAGAAGTTTCTGGAAAATAATTCAATTATAAATATGGTTTAAAGAAGTGCGTCAACAGGAAAGTTGTATTTTTGATTTTTAACTTAAACAATAATATAATAAAAATGGTCACTTTCTATGGACTATGTACTCGTAAAAAGAAATGATACTATTTAGGATTTAAAAAAACCAAAGTGCAAAGTAGGTTAAACAAGTGCAACTCTAATACTACTTTTACATATTTAAGGCATTCGGATGAAAATGTTTATACATTTTATCTTTGAACTAAATTTTATTGACGCGATATTTTATAAAACGATGCACGTACTGGAAAGCATGACTCAATTTTACGTTCTGAGCCGAGCGTTCTCATTGGGTCAATTATCACCCTAAACAGACTTTACAGATAAACCATTTAAAAGGTTTTAACGCTCTCACCACTAAGGCAATTTTCGCAAATTTCAATTTTATTATTTCCTTTTTTGTATTTCTGTATTTAGATGCCAATATTTAATCAAAGTACAGTATACCATCTTAGCCACATTTGGCTTACATGGTTTTGAGAGTGTTAACCTTTGGCAATTTGAGATAAAAATGAAAAGTAATATTTTCATCCAAAAAACTTTTTTAATCGATAACTATCTAGAACTAATCTACGTAACATGACAATTGGACTGAGTTATGGAAATAAGAGTCATGAATTAAAATATTTTACGTGATAATAGTTATCGGTGCTCAACCGATTTTTTTTATCTAAAAGAAACATGCTAATGCCCAAAGATAACGTTTGTGTTTTGGTTAAAAATACTATCGGCGTTCATTTAAGAAAAAATCGAAGGTAAAACCAAAATAACAGTGAAATGAATTAAACAAAAAATGGAATTTTTTTAGATTATTATAAATTAATTAAACGCAAGAACCAATCAGAAAATATCTATTTTTGATATAAAACTTATTTTTATGGATAGTGTGTACTAATAAAACATGGTATAGTAATTATAGCCATACAGAGGTTATTTTAGGTACAAAAGTAAACCTATTTATGTCGTATAAACAATTTTCCTCTCAATTTTCTAACTTATCAACATTTATGCACTTTAAATTCAAAATTTTTGTTGATCCGTGCAATCTAAAGGTTCAATTCTTTTACATAACTGTGTCCAACTGCAAATATACCATACCCCATAAGCTAGGATGCAAGTACTTTGAAGGAATAATCACACAATCCATTGTTTTTTTTTTTTTAACTGCCTCATTGGTCTAGTGGTTAGCATGTTCGACTACAGACATGAGGTCTTGGGTTCGAGTCCCACGTCGGGCCAATTCGAAATCGATATTGAGTTTTCTATTAATTTTTATTATTAAGATTTTCTCAATATTTGCCCGAAGTTAGAAAGTTGGCGGTGTGATCCACCCCCGTGCCTCGGAGAGCACGTTAAGCCGTCGGACCTGCGCCTGATCTCTCTCTCCGGTCGTGTCGGATTCCCGTCACACCGGACTATAAGAGTGAAGGAATGGAGAGTGCACTTGGGTACTATGCCTGCCAATCCGCAGTGGAGCAGCGTGGTGGGACTATGCTCTAAAAACCCTCTCTCATATGAGGGAGGAGGCCTGTGCCCAGCAGTGGGACGTTAATGGGCTGCTACTTACTACTTACCATTGTTTTTTGTTTAAAATAGCCGGCCCGAAGCGGGGGGTATGAAATTCCCATATTTTTGTAATCAGATTTACATACAAATAAAAAGGGACCCGTTCGGATGATGCAATTTTTTTATACTTACGGCCGAAGAGGTCAAGTTCACAGCAGAATCAAGAATAGTCCACATTTTTTTGTCTAAACCTCATATCCAAATCGGCAAAAACGACGCTATATTATCACAAGATGTCAACTTATCAATTTCATTTCAAAGTAAAATTAAATTTGTGCGACTATTCTACCAAAGCAACTATATAAATATAAATCCACCCATTCCTCTTACATAATAAAAAATTATCAAATATATCACTATGTGTAGTTGTTATATTTAACTTTTCATACATTATAGTAAACCAGTTAGCATGTATTTCAATTTAACAATTTAAGTATATTTACTTTAAAAATTCTCCGTTGCGAAACATTTTAAATACAGATCATAGTGGACATATACCTTTTCTATAAATTTTATATTAACTAGATTATTATTATTAACTGAATTTTATTCATAATTTTTAAATTAATATATATAATCACAGGTTTTTTAGAGTATGTATGCTTATGCGTAGTTTTTTTTTAGGTAATATTGATAAGGTTTAGATTCTGGATCCGTATTATTTAACCAATTCACATAATTATAACCGATTCTAAATGTAAAAAAATCAGTATAATTTAGTACATTTATATAATATAATACCTTTATTTCTTATTTAAATATTTCATAGTAATTTTTTATAAATTGAAATATTTAGTTTAGTTTATTTACTTGTTGCTTATTTTTTTTAAATCGCTCCTTTTTGGCGATTTTTTTAAATCAACTTTTGGATCTGATGCTTGACCGAATTTGTTTTTCAAATCTCTTACATTAACTTTAGGTATATCATTATGCTTCGTAGTGTTATTATCTTTGATTTTATCGCCGGTTTTTATATTAACCTTATTATTCATCTTAGTTACATCTATCGTGTTAGGTTTATTGAAATTTTTAAATTTAACTTCAGCTCTTATATTTTCATTTGTCGTGGAAGTTAGACCTGTGTTTATAATAACTAAGTTAGCTTTCGTTATTTTGCCGTCTAATTTGTCATTAGTATTAGGAGCGAATTTATTACGTAAACTTTTAACGTTTTCAAGTTCAGCGCCATCGGCAACTTTAATGTCATCCTTATTGATTTTCCTATGGAATCTTTTGACAGTTTCTTCTTTGGGTTTATCGAACAAAGTAACTACTCTTTGATAGAGAGATTTATGTTTTTTGTTTATATCTGTATTACTTTTAAAATTTTCGTAATCGTGTTCGGTTTCAGATACATTTTCATAAATATTTTCATCAACAACGACGTCGTTGTTCTTAGGAGTTTTGTTATCTTGTTTACGACTCCGCTTGAAACTGAGTAGTTTCCTGAAAGAACTCGTACTCGATATGGACTTTAGGTTAAAGTTGAACATTGATCCAAATTTTCTATTATTTCCGATGATGCCGGTGCTGAAAAGTCTAGATACGTACGTTTTCCGTGGCTTCTTCCACCATATGAGGACATTATGCCGCGAGTAGTATAGGAGAAACAGAACCAGCAGTATCGATGGCAGGATGCCAAGAAATATCACATACATCGCCACCATAAAGTTTCTTTGAACTGTAAATAATAAAAAATAATATTAACAATTAGTTATGTAATAATGGCACTTTAACGTATACACACCGATCTTACACTAGGGCCGATGTAAGAGAGTAATAATGGCGTCCAAGCGCTAGATTTACACTTTTCTGTTTTGAACGAGTAATTTATCTAAATGCGACCCAAAATTTTAACTTAAAGACACAGCTGAATTGAGTATAGTTTATATTTTCTTGTATTGAAAACTCATATTCAAATTGGCTAGGTAAAGCCATTAGGTAATATAAACAAAAACATATGTATATCTTCCTTGTGTGGTGTAAAATAAAAGGGGTTATCTATTTATACATATTATATAAAAAAAAACTTACTGCTGGCATCTGTTGCTGGACCGGAATCGATTGAACCACCCGGACCAGGCAGTGTACAAAGTGGCGGAGCAAAACCAGAATGGCAGTGACAGTGACCTGAAGACAATAATAACTTAATTTTACTGAAATAATTTATTAACATAAAATTAAACATTATATTGGACTGATTTTAAATCAATTTTCATTCTACGACATTTTAATTGAACATAAAGAAAATGAAACCATATGACCGAAATGAAACATTTTAAAGCGAGCTTAATAATACCAAATACAATTTTTTTCATAGAGTAGTGTAGTGTTAAATAACATAAGTCACTTACCTTCAGAATTACAAACACCGTTTCCGGAACAATTGGACGGACACACGGACGAGTCCCGTTGAGCTATTTGTTCCCTTATCGCAGCCACTGACACACATTTTTGCTTTAGACACATCTGTAAAAAGTAATTCCTATTGTATCACAATCATAAAAACAAATGTATCAAGTAAAGTCGCTTTTCTCTTAAACTATTCAACGGATTTTAAAGCAGCAATAGATAGAATGATTCAAGAGGAAATATGCATGAGGAAGCTTAATATGTATAAGTACAAATTCAAATATTTGTAATGCGATGTCGTAACAAACATATTTTTGTGCGCTGAGATAGATCAAATAAAGGCGCTACGGAATCGTATATCTTAAAAAAATGATAAAATTATCCGCGTATATTTAACTTTTTTAACTGCCTCATTGGTCTAGTGGTTAGCATGTTCGACTACAGACATGAGGTCTTGGGTTCGAGTCCCGGATCGGGCCAATTCAAAAATAAATATTGAGTTTTCTATTAGGATTTTCTCAATATTTGCCCGAAGTTGCGAAGTTGGCGGTGTGATCCACCCCGGTGCCTCGGAGAGCACGTTAAGCCGTCGGTCCTGCGCCTGATCTCTCCGGTCGTGTCGGATTTCGGTCACATCGGACTATGAGAGTGAAGGAATAGAGAGTGCACTTGTGTACTATGCCTGCCAATCCAGCAGTAGAACAGCGTGGTGGGTCTATGCTCTAAATACCCTCGCTCCTCGGAGTGAGGAGGCCTGTGCCCAGCAGTAGGACGTTAAAGGGCTGCTACTTACTTATATATATTTATCTCTAATGGATAACGCACAGTAACCATTTTTAGCTTTTACACATTACATTTACCAAGCTAATGCAATTAAATACATTACATAAGTTGTGTATTTTATGTAGATCAAAACTGCCATTAACATTTCATTTAAATGGATATCTAAGAAAATGTTAAGGATTCTAAAAGCGCGTCGTACGCGCTAGGTCGAGTCAGCTAGTTTAATATATAAATAAATAAGTGGGTGTTACCTTCTCCTCTCCGCATTTGGCGCCATCCGGGACCATTCCTGGATCAATATCCTGTGTTCCCATGTCGATCATCGCCGTGCGGCATACAATTATTGTACCTGCACTATGTTTAATTATAATATACGTGCTATCGGTTTGCCGGCTTCGCCTCACATTGCAAGCAGAAGCCCCGGATTCGATTCAGATAGGGCAAGTTTAGGAAAATAAATATACCAATTTTTCTGAGTCTGGACTTGTGGGAGGCTCTGGCCGTGACTAGTTACCACCCTACCAGTAAAGACCTGCCACCAAGAAAGAGATTTGTGTTCCGGAACAATATTGTGTGAAAACCACATTGCCTCGTACCAGATTAATGTGTTTCCATCTTAAACTGTATCATTACTTACCATCAGTTGTGATCACAGTGACTACGCTACCCTGTTAGCAATAAAAAATGTAATGATATCCTATGAGTTTGTCTAGGTAAAAATAATCTGCATTTTTGCGCGACTAACCTAGGCGGTTCAAAGCGCGGGATATGAGATCCCCATGTATAAGTTTTAATTGAATAACCTTGAGTGTTGGAAGAGTTACTTTCTTCACATTTTTTATAATCATAAAAGAGAGAGAGAGTAAACACTTTATTGCACACAAGATAAAAATAAAAAGACATAGAACTAAGATACTTCTTACTATAATTATAGCGTGCAAAGGCGGTCTTATTGCTTGTCAATATATCTATAGATACACAAAAGATATGAAATAAAAAATATACTATATAAATAATTATAAAGAAATGTTTTTCTAATGGTGAAAAAATTATTGAAATCGGCCCAGTAGTTTTTGTGTGAAAACGTTACTGACATATATACTCACATATATACAAAGACACAAATGTTTTAGTTTTTATAATATTAGTTTAAAGGTTAAATGAGTCGATGGCTTGTTTAAGTTCGTGTTTTGAAGGCGTAACTGAACTTTCTCTCGAACAAAATTGTTTTTAATATTTTTTTGAATCTTATCATTAAGTTTTAAAATAATCAGAGGAATTAACTTGGACCATATCTTCGGAAACATGTAGCTCATATAGGAATATGGTTATTCAATGACCTGAAAACTGTTATGTAACATTCACCCATAACCTCATTCAATGTGTTCAAAACTCACCGTTGTTGTTAATGAAAGCCGCTGAGAGCGCTGCAACAGTCTCCATGCCGTACTCTAGCCGTTCGTTGAGATGTCTACATTGCAATAAGCCGCATAAGGCATCTTCGGGCGCGCAGCGGAAAAATTTCGCCGGTTCCCTTTCAGTCGCCCTTTTATAACCGCAATTACCTTTCCTATGTTAAAATAAGAATTATTTGGATATACTCCTAGTAATAATATTCTCCTATTTAAATTACAACTATTCTTGTGGAGGTGGTTAACCAAAGATTAGCCACATCTACAAAAGTGGTTTATATGATGACGATTAGCGTTTCGCAACCGAGCCTTTCAGCTCTGGTTCACTAACCACAAAATAAAGAAGTCTTCACTTCTATAAGAGAGAAAATTACTAATTTATATAATGCTACTTACTTTTCCCCTTTAGTATTGGAAGTGCTGTAGCATTGTACGTCAGAACTGGAGCCTGTGGAGCCCCATAGCAGCCTACATTGGTCCGTGTGTGTGCGGCAAGAGCCTTCGACGCAGTAAGCCTGAGAACAGAAACGAAATGTAATGAAAATTTATTTCTTTACAACCAATAGATCGACCAAACTAATATAAAATCTCTGTCAGAAGGCCTCCCACTTACCTTTTTACATTTAAAATAAACTTTAATTAAATTATACTGTTACTATTCTTAATTATAATAAAGTTATTTAATCGTAAAAAGTAAGTCGTTTACATAATATAGGACAAAAATTTAGTAGCTGGAAACTATTTTTCAGTTCGCCCCTTAATACAACTTAATATGTCTGCTGCGACCACACCAGAGTAAAACATATTAAAAGTAAACAATAAAAAGAAAAAAAAATATATATAGATAGATAGATAGAAAAACTTTATTGCACATAGAAATTTGAAAATACAAAAACTTATAGAATAAAAAGTTTAATGTATGTGCATGGGCGGGCTTACTGCTTTAAGCAATCTTTCCCTGGCAACCCTTGTGGAATTGAAAACTATTAAGAAGATATACAGGGAGTGCAGTAATGTTCCTTTAAGCGACTTTTGAAAATAGCCAAATATTCCGAATGTCGTATATTAATAGGGAAGTGCGTGCCATTGCTCGACTGCTTTGATATTGTAGAGTTGTATATATGTATATGGTCTGTGATTTAATTTACCATAACTTAATGGAGATGGTTCTAAAATGTATTCCTTATCTGAATATAATAATAAACATTACGTATATAAACACATATTTATTCCTCTACATTGTATACACTTGCGTTTTGCGGTGGTGTTAATTTGAAATAATAAGTTTAAAATACCTGATTGTTTGAACACGGTGTGGTGTCCATCTTGTGAACATCTTTTGGACAGAATTCCGAAAGTCCCGTGCAGTACTCTGGCAAATCACATTCGCGTTCCGCCGTCCTACATTCTGTACCCGCCGACTTCGGCCGACACGTCTGCGAAATATTATACTATAAATTATGCCTGCCTGCCCAAACCTCACAAAATTGTATTCAAAAGTCTTTTAGTTAATTATCGGAATTATGTTGGCTACTTTATTGTGAAGATAGTTGACCAGCTACGCGTGAGTCGTAGCATAATGATATTGGTTATATCTTCCAAATTATATGTTTACCATTAGTGACATAGGCAATACAAAATAATTTGCGTAAAATAAATAGGTAAATATTATTTTATTAACATTTTGTAAACTCATAACTCGTGAGTATGCTAGGTAACACAATAATGATTTGATTTTTAAAGCATGTTTCTCTATAATATTCAATGCAGTAATAAAATAAACAACATTTCATTTGAATGTGTTGTCATACTTTACCTACCTTTAATATCTTCGTTAGCGCTTGACCGTGATCACATCTGATGGTAAGTGATGATACAGTCTAAGCGCGCTAATCTAGTAAGAGGTATTTTACCTCCTATGGTTTCTATATAGCATCATACCGGAACACAAATTTCTTTACTTGGAAAATCCCTTATTTTAACTGCTTGCAACTCAGAAACAAGATAACGGCCTATGTCATCGACACCGTAACACGTAGTTTTTTCACAGCATTATGTCATACGGTGTTATACTTTGGGGTAAAGCTGCTGATATAGATGCAATATTTGTACTGCAGAGAGTCGCTAAGTAACAAATTCAAGGCAGTTAACATAATGACAGTCCACTGCATATACATATTAGAAAACTTGTTGTACGTTGTTCTTGTAAAATTCATAACTCATTTAATATCATCACTGTATACGTTTCTATAAAAAAGTCCCACAAGAAGTTATTGAGATGTCACTTAATAAATTTATAGTCTTTGGCAAAAGAAAGTTGATAGAAAAATCGTATTGTAATTTGCAAAATTACTTAGACGATAGAAACGCGTGGGAGTGAATGAATTTGAATTTGATTTGAATCGAAATATATTAAAACCAATATGATATTGTAATGATGACAATTGTAACAAAAAAAATACAAAATACCCGGCTGAGTTTGTAGTGGCCTCTTATCAGATCAGGACGCAAAGGAATGCTCGAAACTTTAGATTTTCAATCGTTTTTAATACCATCATCAGACGTACATTAGAAATATTGTGTTGAAAAAAAAATTATATTTGACGATTACAAAAGTGCTGTAATAGGCCTACTTGAATACAGATATTTTGATTTAATTAATTAAATATGCCAGCTGAAGCGAATGCGATAATAAAACATACATTAAATGGGAAAAGTTTGTCCCCACTTTTAAAAAGACAGTAGAAGCATACCGACGGATCGCAGCACTCTCCTGAAGCGCAGGTAGCGTTGCTTCGCAGTACGCAGGCGCGTGGGTGGCAGCAAGCGACACAGGCGGGATCTCCGTTCAAGCCGCAGTCGCACTGTTCACCAGGTTCCACGAAGCCGTTACCACACGTCGGCGAATCAAACAGGCGCTTCGGTTTGTTACTGCGTTACATACAAAGAAGTCTTTAAATCCATCTCACGAAATCTGTTTTTTTTATTGAAGTGAAACTTCTTTCGGCGCATGAGGGTAAAATCTTTACGGATGAAACGTCACGAAGATGTGCAGCGTTTTTTATGCTCATTCGTTGGAAGGTGAGGTAGGTTTAATAATTACAAATAATATGTGTTAACACAGTTTACATTAATTTAGTGATGTATTCGGATACGCCTACACAGATAAATACTCACTACTCACGAATAATTATAATAAAATAGATATGGGGTTATTTACTAAATAACACAGCACATATAATAGTCTAAATATAAGTTATTAGACACATGTATGCATGCTGTGATAATTTTTATTGAAATGTATATTGAGCACGACTTTTTTTATGTATTTTTTTGTTAAATATGTAAATGTGTATTTCTTTTAGTTATCAGTAATGAATAAGTAAATAAATAAATATGAAGTCGTCTATAGCTGCTGGAGATAATGATAGAGTAGATAGATAGTGGTAGAGTGGGGAGGGGCGACAAAATTGCCAAATTTACCTTAATTAATCGAGGCAACATAAACATCTAACTTCCTTACCGTAAGCAATAGTCCATTCCACGTTCAAGGGATAGTGCAAGGGATCGTAGGCTGCAGTCGGACCAATGCGTCGGAGTTATAGATGTACTAGAGGGGCTCATGATGCATTTCTCGTCAACACATTTGCAGTCTGTCTCCGTGTCATGCTCCATACCAAAGTTATGCCCCATTTCGTGTGCTATAGTGGTCGCGACTAATCCAATAACCTCAGAGTGATTAGATGCAACACCTCCAGAGTATTGATAAGTGCATATGGGGCCCTTTAAAGCTTTGCCTACAACACCATCTTTGAATTTTTTCCGTCTGAAATATATAATATCAATACTTCAGACGTTTAATTGATTAAAGATCGATTGATTAAATCAACGCTATACATTAAAAATTGTTGCTACTCTCTGTTTTGGATTAAAAATCGCACAATTAAAAACCAATGTTAATGGTACTAGAAGAGAATCCAGAATCTATATTTCTTGTATCATTATTACATAAAATATTGAATTCGTAAACCAAAAAAAAACGCTGTGGCAAAACAAAATGTCATTACGTGATTAGACAGCTATTTTGAATTTTGTCACATATGTTCTAAAACAATGAATCATTAGTGACACAAATTGCTTTATGTGTCTTACATAACAAGTGAATAAAAAAATATATATGTGTAATTTAAAGGGATATAAACTCACGTTAATAAATGTGCATTATCATTGGGTATTTCGTTAATTAATATCTCCCTTCTGTATGTAAGAAAGTGAGTAAGAGTTGCGTCGCCATCTTCCTCCAATTGTATTCGGTCTTGCTCGGTCCACACCTCAACACCTACAAGTGCTATGAATATATTGAGAGGTGCATAAACCTGAAAAGAGTATAATGAAAAATACAAACACTTCAAAAAATATTCTGAGAAGTACGTTAAGTCAATAGGAATATATGAAGAGATGTATAAAATCGAGAGGTGTTTATTGAAAGTGCATACATCTGAAAGGTACATAAAGTATATTGTAAGGTACATAAAAATAAAAGCCATGTACTATGTGGTAAATAAATCCGATAGGAATATAATAGGTATGAATTAACCCAAAAGAAATACTTCTTTTAGAATACAGTTCATCAAATTGGATCTCAAATATATATGACATTTTCGGTGGTAGAGTTAATAATACCTTCGAACCAAAAAACGCCTTAATATCTTAAAATATCTTCTTCCTATCTTAAAAAGATCGATAAAAAGAACACGATGGTATACATCTATCCCTAAAGGATAACCCCATAATTACTATTTTTGTCTTTTAGATGTTACAAAACAATGTGTTATTTACCAAGCTATTTTGTACAAAACAGAATTTTTCCTTTTCCAATTAAATAGTTGCAAATTTACAAATAGATGTCGCAGTATATTAACACCCACATTTAATTGTCCGCAGACGAAGTTACGCGATTCTGCAAATAATTAAATAAATCATTGAAGGATGCTCACAGAATTGATGATATTGGCAACGTCCTTAAGTTGTCTGTGCACTGTTCGTATGCTCTCGCCGTTGGCCTGGTACTCGCCGTGATCAGCTACCAGCACCAGCTCGACAAACCTCGATTTCTTGTTCACGTTGAAAGGCCCTCGGACCTCAGTGTCTTCAAAAGTATCTCGTTTGTACTGGGGACGAATTACTAGTTGAAACTTTACATGATTTTATTTATATATTACATATGACGAAGGAATATCCGCGGCACGGTTTTAATAAAGGGTGATATCATTGTAAAGACATATTAATTTCAATTGTTTCCAGCGCCCTCGCGTAGTTACGATCCTTTATAAATATGGTGATTTATCGTATCGAATTGCCAATCTTAAGCATTTCATATTCAACTTAAATAGTTCAAGCACTACTTTCAAGAAGTCGGTCGATTGGCTCTATTCAATGATGCATCAAATTAGTTACAGGTACCGATTAGTTAATTGATTACCCAATGAAACCATATTTAATATTATTATAAATTTATTCATTGTACAACACAAGAAACATAAATGAAACAAAAGATAAAAAGAAAAAATATATACAAAATCACTTATCACTGCACAACGATTTCTACCAAGTAAGATTTGGGTTGGAGATTGCTTGAATGATATACGTAGCTTGTATTTTTTATTACTCACACACATCCACAAGCAACACACACGCACGTACTCTCTCGCGTTCATTTTTATATTCAAATTCAAAATATTCTTATTCAAGTAGGCCTTTACAGCACTTTTGACTCGTCTAATACCTTTTTTCATATTAAACAAATACTGATATATCAATGTAAATATAATGACATTAAAGAACGACTTAGAATCTTAAGTGACGAGGGTTCCTTTTCGCCCTGTTCTGAGAAGAGATCACAACGTGCTCAGTCGGGTGTATAATACATACATACATAGCAACGAGGAATTGGTATCAAAACCAAGATTAGGTTGACCCGAGCCCTGGTGTTCCCGATCTTCCTGTATGGAGTGGAAACTTGGACCATCCCGGCCAGAGAGAGGCAAAGAATTGATGCATTCGAGATGTGGTGCTGGCGACGAATGCTAAGAATACCTTGGACCGCCAAAACGTGGTGCGTTTGCATGCATCAATTCTAAACAAACTCAATATAAAGACTCGGTTGTCCACCATATGCCAACAACGCATTCTCTCATACTTCGGCCACACAATGCGTAGAGGCGGCGAAAGTTTAGAAAAACTTATTGTGGTTGGAAACACGGAAGGCAAACGATCGCGCGGTATGCGGTACCGTTCACCATCAAGATGGACAGACCAAGTGAAAAATTTGTCGTCCTCCAAATTTTACACGGTGGTAAGAGAGGCGCTGGACAGAAACCACAGAAAGTCATGCGCTGATACTCACCACGATCCTCAGACATGAGGGACCGACTAAGAGAGAGAGACATAGCATCACGCCTCATTCCCATAGGGGTAGGCAGAGATAACATCCTTCCACTTGCCACGATCCTTGCATATCTCCTTGCTTCTTTCATTCTCATTAAATCTTTCATACAGTTTCGTCGGTTTAGAGTACTCTTGACCCGGCCGTTATTTAAAATGTCCTGGATTTGGTCCAGGAACGTCTTGGTCTTCCCCTTCCAACTTTCGCATTAACTCTTGACTCATAAATCCTTTTTGTCAGTCTCCTTTCATTCATTCTCTCTAAATGCCCAAACCATCTAAGCATATCTTTCTCAATTTTAGTCACTACGTCTTCTTTTATAGCACAACGTTCTCTTGTCACACTATTTCTTACTCTGTTACTCAGTTTTAATCCACTCATGCTTCTCAACGCTCTAATCTCTACCGCATCTATTTACTTTTGTTATTCTTCTGCCATACCCAACTTTCACTACCATACATAAGTGTTGGCAACAACACTCCCATGCACAGCCAGTCTGGCCCTTTGAGACACCATCTGGTTATTCATAAAGGCGCGCAGGGCACCATTTACCATATTCCCTTCATTCACTCTCCTTTCAATATCACTTTCACATGTTTCATGTGAAAGATGTGTATAAAAGTATATGTAAAATCCGTTATTGGCTGTAAGTATGTTGAATTAGATTTTATAAAAATTTTAACTATAGTTACATGCGATTTAGCAGAACTTCGCGATAACATAAAAATATAAACATCTACAAACCCTATTAACTCTGCTCCTTTTCACACTTTCCTCTTTAATATGCGTCTTCATTAGTTCAGGATCGTAGTCCGTGTTATTCGTAACTCCACCATCGTAGCCGCAGTGAAATTGAGTCGTCAAATCGGAATGGTCGTACACAAAATGTTTGGAGACAATCTCGTTATCGTCAACTGTAAATAAAATACAAAAACTTTCATTTAAAAACGTTAATACGGAAACATACATAGCAGGCAAGAGGCATATCGCTGCTTTGGAATGTACACAATTTAAAAAAAGTGAATTTAACAGCATCCTCTTTGTAATAAATCAACCAATGCCATGATGACATTTTTGAAGGGAAACTTCTTTTAGGCGCATGAGGGTAATTTTTTGACGTTTTGTATGCTAATTCGTTTGAAGGTTAGGTAGTTTTAATATTTACAAATAACATGACATAACATACTATTTCTCATAGAATTCAAAATAAAAATTTTAATTATAATTTCTAAAATTGACAAAAGACGTGGCATTTTTAAATTAACATTTTAATGACAATTAAATTTATTAAATTCCTAACATATCTTCCTCTTTCCCTCCCTCTAAGTTTCGGGCATCGAAAGTTTTAGATTTGTACTTTATTTAAAAATTCGTTTCCCAAAAACATTTCACTTTTGACTTCTTAAGCACGAACTTTTAATTTTTATTACTGACAGATTATCGCTTTAATGTGATCACACCTGATGAAAAGGGATGATACAGTCAGTCGCATATTGATCTATGAATATACTGATCGACACACATAAAATTGTACCCAATAAGATCTCCTGCATAAATTTCAAGTAATTATAAAACAATTTTTACTCTAAATTCAGTATGATTAAGTGAAATTTCACATCGAAAAAGTAATAATAAATGTAAGCCTATGTGCATACCTTGCGCAGGTTCTATATATCTCATTTGCTTTCCGTCATGTATAATGCCTCTAACGCCGTGGCAAGTTGACAACGCTGCCCAGGAGTTTTTCTTGTTTCTTATTTTGCCATGATATTGGCATATGTCGAGCTCCTGGAATTATATGTTAAACAATTTCAAATATATATGAAGGAGAGTGTCAGAATCGGCCTCATAGCGGTCTTGGCTGTCAGTATTTGTAGTGGGTGTTATAATTACAGAAATTTAAGAATAAGATCAGAGTTATATTGTCCATCATGATATTATTCTATAAACTCATAATTTTACACACAATTAATGAAATAAACTGAATTAAGAGCCAATACGTTAGCACATGTCTGCATTTTGATTTTGATTTTAAAACCAATAAATAATAAGCGCGCCGTCATTTCTCCAGAGAGAAAATGTCTAAGGTACGATAAGTGCAGCCTATTAACGTCCCACTGCTGGGCACATACGTTCCCACATATGAGAGAGAAGTTTGTTGGAGCGTTTTTAAAAAAAATGATCAAAATAAAGGTAAGACATCCGGGCATCCAATACCCTAGAATAAGAAAAGGATATCGAGGTGTACAGGCTTTCCTTCACCGAATAGCACAAGGATTAAAATTGAACTACAATTTGACATATAAGTTTTAACGTTAATATTTAGAAGAAACTTAAAGTTAATATTAACTATTTTTTCATATTTTCCTCTAAGAACTAAGCAATGAGCGATCTTTTAAATAGGTTGGTCAGTTTGTATCCTAATGGAAAAAAAAACCTTACAACAAAGCTTTAAACAATCGTATATTTGAAAACAATTCGGCACATTTCATCATAAAATTAAATCCTGACAGCTAAAGAAATTAGAAATGGTAACGAAGGCAATAAAATGTTTCTAATTAAAACAGCACTTGTTTCACTAACAAATTCCAGAAAGCACGCTATTTCATTACGGTTCATAGCCCTCAATTCAAATTAATATAATGATGTCATATTTTAGCAACCGAATACCGTAAACAATACGAGTATATATATAAAGTTATTGATAATCAAGATTTTTGCTTGAGAGAAAATAAATGTGCGTAAAAACATTAAAGTATTATTCTTAATATAAAAGTATCAATATTTTCGTAAAATTTTATTGTACCATCCTTCATTACGCTAGGACAGGCTTAGGCAAAAATAATAATAAAAACCCACAAGTTTAATACAAGTTTAGTTTAAAAGTCCACTTCAGTAAAAATACTAGGTATAATAATGAGGCAAAACATTATTCTATTCCAAAGCTTACTTTATTCAGCTTGAAACCTAGGATGCCTGCTAATAAGTTAAATATACAACAATAACTTCCAGAGCGTTCCAAAAATGAAATATTTTGTGACAAGGTCGTCAAGTATTATATTATATGGGCATATTATAAACTATAGTTTTTACAAATTTAAAATGATATTGTCATTGTAACAGTGACCTTTATATGCATCTGTATAAAAACGTACGTACGGTGCTTATGTTCGCACTTTCGAACTATATCGATATAAACTGTCTTTATCTTTATCCTTTAAGCAGAAAGTAAAGGAGCTCTTAAATAGAACTAAAATATATACATAATTCTAATAAAATGTTTTAAGTTACTTGAATGATGATTTAAGATCAAACAACACATGTTAAAATATTCCAGGAGCAAATAATTGTCCTTGTTCAACAAGTAATAAAAGAGTTAACTTCATGTCAGTATAAATTTAATAAAACCATCGAAGTAACGAGAACTCGATTATACTTTATCTCACCTCCTTACTTGGCTTATGAAGCACCGTCTTTCCATTCTTTTGGTAACTTATCGTATGGTCACCTGCTACTAAGTCCTCGTTTAACCTCAGGTCGAGAATATGTTCTTCCCCGTCGATGTTTACAGTCATTGTCACCTCTGGATGATGGAGACCTTCCTGAAATAGTTAGTAAAAATGATAACGATTAAAATTAATATGAATCTGTTTCAAACTAAGTCATTAAATCTTTATTTAAAAAGCCATATTCAATAAAACGCTGTAGCATCACAAAATATCATTATGTAATTGGTTGATTTAAATTTTTGTTAAATTTTCAAGTTTAATATTAAAATGAGCTTTATTGAAACGTGTAATTACTTCAAGGAATAACCTCAATTTTTTTATAAATATCATTTAAATGATTTTCTTAGACCATCTTCGAGGTTATAATAATAAAAATATATCAAGCAAGCTTTCATTGTACTAAAAATTGTAATACGACTGGTAGTTATTATTGATCGGCACATCTTTATCGTCATTTAAGAAATGTTAAAATTGTCTTAACTTTGAGAGTGTTGATAATAGATGACAAGTACATTTGTGCCTGCTTTTGTGCACTATAAATTCATGGACGTAGATGGCTAATCTAATTCAATATGCAAAAATAAGTGTTGTTTGTAAACAACTTCCTTCGAAATGGTTTGACCGATTACAATAAAAAAAATAAATTGTATATTTCGTCGGTCTGCGAATAAGTCATAAATAATTTTTCATCCTCCTATCACCACGTTTTAAAATATTGACACCGTGGATTAATATTGGTCAGGGGGCAATATTCTTATAGTGCACGCATAACATCCAAATATGTAGACCCAAACACCGAAAAGGTTTAGGAGACGTTCCAGAGCTTACAGGAGAAGACTATTGCAAGCTCTAGAGATCCCATGTTTGCCATTATGGAGCAGAAACAAGGATTCTCTTCACGCTCAGTAGAATATTTATAAATATGACAAAAGAAAGAGAAAATTCATTCTATTTATGTAACGAGGGTACACAAAGCTCGTCGATCGACAATTACTAACAGTTTCCTATGCCACACTACGTCGGTAAACTCGTTATGTCTATTACCTTTCATGTTTTCTTTGTGTGAAGCTGTAGAATATTTTTCTCTAGGGTTGTGTTTCAATAATTTCCATGCTTATTAACAGTATGCTAATCCTAATTGCATTACTATTTATTTATATTGTTGCTTCTATTGATACAAAAATTCTATACATCAAAATAAATTTTTGTACTCGTATTATACACTGTGGTAGGACATGCGCAATTTATTAATTTAAAGCATTGTGAAGCTGGCCCGATGTGGTGCGTATTTAAAATATATATAAAAAATGTGTGCTTTTCAAAATTGACAAGAGTAAGTGAAAGAATAAGATAACATATAAGATTTAACAAAAGAATGTACCCAATTTTTTATATTTAACAACAAATAACAATTTTGACAGAACTATGTTTTATGACTGCCTCATTGGTCTAGTGGTTAGCATGTTCGACTTAAAAGTTGAGGACCTGGGTTCAGTCCAGGGTCGAGCCAATTCGAAGACGATATTGAGTTTTCTATTAAGATTTTCTCAATATTTGCCTGAAGTTGGGAAAAATTTGGCGGTGTGATCCACCCCCATGCCTCGGAGAGCAAATTAAGCCGCTGGTCCTGCGCCTGATCTCTCTCCGGTCGTGTCGGATTGCCGTCACGTCGGACTATGAGAGTGAAGGAATAGAGAGTACACATGTGTACTATGCCTGCTAATCCGCAGTGGAGCAGCGTGGTGGGTCCATGCTCTCAAAACCCTCCCTCATATGACTGAGGCGGCCTGTGCCCAGCAGTGGGACGTTAATGGGCTGCTACTTACCTTTTTTACGTGTTACGAAGGATAAGTAGTAAAGAGTTTGAGTGGTTAAAGTGTTTTTCCCATGTTCGTGACATCCCTAATTGAAAGCAATACAAGAAACTGGCCTGTGACAAAAATAACGCCTTATTTATGTCCCTGCGAAGGATTTATCTTCTAACTGGTGATTATAGAGCTTCTGAAAGTGATGCAATGCCTTTAGGTCTGGCCTGATTGAGCTGAGCTAAAATTTTCATCTTTATTCTTTAAAATATACCAAGTAAACCGTATATATGAGTACGAAATGGTTGAGTAAATAGATATTACATTGAGAACTGCGTTGGCCTTGTAATTCCAAACGTTGGACGTAAATTTGTTTTACTTCTCATCTTAGTTGATAAGAGGATCGACCACAACAAAAGATTACAATAAGTTAATACAAAAATAAACCAGAAAGTTTTATTAAAACAATTCCATTAAATTATCTCGTAGCGGTTTGATCCCAGACACTATCTAACCAAGCGAAAATTTGTAACAATCCAAAAGTCCAAGTTGTAAATATCTAAAAAATTATAATTAGATAATCGTAACTATAGTTCATTAAGCTTAATAAAAATGTGTTTTCTGTCAAGAAATTCTTAATTAAGTTTTAGTTAGCCTAGCGTTTGGAAATCGGTGAAGTATTTCAGGGCGAGTAACAGGGCCAATGACAAATCTTTCTATTTGACAGCTAAGCGCTTGCCTGTGATCTCACCTGTAATTGATAATATAGTCTAAGACGGTGGTATATAGAGGAATAGAGAGAGCATTGGTCTTTACTCGTTATAAACAAGTATGTGCGGCGATATTTACGTACTCGTCGATGTCGAATATATCTGATATTGCCACCAAATTTATTAGAACAGAACGCAGTACAGTAATAAACCATTTCGCCATCGAAACCCTGTCTTGAAAATTTAGATTTTATACGCAACTTTTACGCGTAGGGCCGTCTATTATATGTTTTAATAAAAAGATTGAATATATTTATACAGTTTCTGTCGTCTACGTCTAGTTGATTTTTCTTTCTAATAAAATATCGGGAGTATAACGATTGAGACGGGAGACTTCCACTGGTGGACTATTTAACTGATAATAGTACAATATTTTATATAATAGCTTCACCTGTTGACCAACCCATTTTGATGTCTTTTCACGTTTGCCTCTGGTATACGTCAAAACGACATTTTTACGCACAATTATTCAGTTCCACACAAAATAAACAATTGGGTCGTGGGGTTGCGGTAGTTTAGTGGGTAAGTACATACGTTGAGAACACAGAAACGTTTCTTATAAGTGATTTACATACAATTAATAGTTATGACTTACGAAAGAGATAAAAAACCTCTTTGTTGTCCTTTAAAGGAGGTACGTGAAAGGAAGCGTGCGAAGTACCTACATTTATTTTTTTTATTACTAACTATTTATTGGAACGTAATTTTTTGCTTGGAAGTACGTCGTTGCTGGTTAAGTGGTAACTAACCACGACCGAAGGCTGCCACCAGTCCAGATACAGACAAATTAGAGAATGCAATTTCGTCAATTTACCCTACTGGAAATCGAATCCAGGGCCTTTGCAAGCGAAGTTAGTACTCACGTAATTGCGCTAGAGAGACCGTCAAATATAGTCTCAAAAAGTAAATTATACATATAACCGAGACTTTTGAGTTTGACACTAATTGCATCAGATTACAACGCACTATACTCTAAGGTCATATTTACGCAATCATAAAGTAACATTAAAGACATTGACCGCTCTAATTGCTAAAGCGTAACATTGTTATATATGTTTTCTCGCTAAAGTTACAGTAAACATTATATTAAACAAGTAATTAAAAAGAACCCACGACAGCTACCACGAAATCCTAAATACATTAGATAAAAAGACACATTTAAACAATTTACGTGAGCTCTCAATAGACGGCGTTGTTAAATTTCTTGGAAAATAAATTTAACTATGAATTGATATATGAAAAAAAATGTAATAACACGAAGTTTCATCAGCTTTAAGTTTGAATAAATGTATTTGAAATTGAGTTGATTAATAAGAATATATTTTATTACCGATTGAACAAGATTTAATTTGAACAAGATACATATTACGTCGCTGGAAAGCAGACATGTAGTAACCCGCATAATCCAAAATTGTCCACCAGAACCGAACTTTTAATAAAAGCGATAAAATATTTATCGACTAGGTATCAGTTTCGGAGCTTACATTTTCTTGACAGACACTTGATACCGAAATTAAAAGAGATACATTATCATAAAATTAAGAAATAGTACCCTGGCAGTTTCAGTGCACTTTATCTCAAGGTTAACTAGCTTATTAGTATCATAACAAGCCATTAATCATAATGCATAGAGCATATGAATGTGTATCATTTCCTTTATGTAATAAATTATGCATGTGAATCAAGTGAATGTGAGAGAAGAATTTTTGAATTTTAATAAACGCAGATTGACTTGCTTAGATAACATATTACATATATTTATATAAAATAATTATTTAAAAAAATAGTGTTTATTATTTGGGATTGAATTAGAATAATAATCTAATCCCGACACAAACTATACAGGCCCAAGCGACATGTCACAAAAATCGATCCCAAGCAAGATTTATGTATCGATATATATTTAGTAAAACATATAATAATGTTAATTATTTATGTGCAGCGCACACTATCAATAGCTGACAACTATGTCAAACGCCATACAGAAGAAGGCAATTAAAAATGATGTGGGAAATATGATTATTTCCCACATCATTCTCAACTGCCCTTAAATCTCCCATACTACCTATGACACCATCCCTTCCAGAGTTCCTTTCCTTCAAATGTCGTATACTTGTTTACCCTTGTACATAACCCTTGCTGTAAATATATTTGTAAATTCCTTAAATGTATTAAGTTGTAACATATCTGTGTAAAGTTTGCATTATTTGTTTATTTACTTTGTGATATCCCTATTTTTTTTTTTTATTAAAATTATATTATTTACATTTCTAATTTACTTGACGCTGGTGAAGTGGCGTGTTCTCAATCGTCACATCTGAAAGCCATTAAAAGAAGAAGAAAAGGAAGAAGTTAAAGAAGTTTATATTGTCAAAAGCATTAAGAAGCTTACTTTAAAAAGTTATATGTTGGTAAAGATCTCTTAAATTATCTGATTTTCACGCAACATTCTTGATTTGTTCTTTCAAAAAAACATCCTCGTGACAAGAAAGAATAAGCAAAACTAGACCAGCCGTTCACGCGTAATGTAGTGAAGAAGGGAAATAGGGATTTGTTTTTATATACAAGATAAGTAACATAAAATACCAATAAATACATATATGTAGCTTACCGTGTGTCTTGTAGTAGTAATTTCTCTTTTAGTTCTGCCATGGTGCACTGTTGGCTTAACTATTCTGTGTCGGCTGAATTCTGTTGCAGGGCTTTCTGTAACAAAATTAAAATATTCTATAATAAATTAAATTTTAATGCCTATAATGTTAAGGAAAATGTCAGGGTATGGCGACAGCAAAGGAGTTGCTGCACGTCGCAAAACACTAGGCTAGATTTGCGGAACTGACGACCAACCTCCAGCAATGAAGAGGCACACAAAGAAGAAGAAGAATGTTATATTGCCAGGCTTATGCACCCTTAAATTATCCTTTATAATTTAATTCCTTATATTACACTCTACTTATATATCACGTCAAATTATTCGACGAAATACTTTTTTTATTATCTACTCAAATTAAAATATTTTTTGAACTGGATTGGTTTGACATTTGATGTTATAGAGTATTTTCAAATTAACTTCATGCATTTAATTTAGCAAAAAATTGTACAACACTGTCTATACACACCGGCATATTAAGCGAAAACGAAAAAAAGTCCACAATTTAAAAAATATGCCAGCTAGAAACCTTGTATGATACTGAATATAACCTTTTTTGTTCCGCTACTATGCTTTAAAGACTTTTCTATGGTAATATGCTATAATGCTAGATGGCATAAGAATTGACTCTAAATTTTTATCATAATACTTCTTACGAAATAAATTTTGAACGCATGCACGAAAGAAGTCATAGAAATCAAAATATCTTAAAGCAAAATATTCGGTATGAGTTTTATATAGCTCACATAACAAACAAATCACATAATAGTGGAAACATAATTGAATTAATCTTTTAATGAATAATTCAAAATCCCAACTACGTTTGCAGAAAAATAACAAAGGAAATGCGCTGGAACACATTAACCACCAACACTGCATATTATTTTGTATTATTGTATATTATGTCCGATTTCCTATGTATTATTATTTCACGGAAGCTTATGATTTGAGCTTTTACAGAACTTTGAGAACGGACGCTGGGTTCAGACTACATGCTGAAAATTTGTAGAGCTACAGACAGAATTTCAATACATCAGAATTTGGATAGGTAACCGGCTATTTAGTTAAATACATTTAAATGGTTTTACGGACATCCTGTAATCTATACGAGATGGGTATCATCAAATCGTTTTGATGTTAAATGTATACCAAAATTTATATTGTGATATGAACAGTTTAACGCTTAATATGCGGTTTAATAATGCGTGCTTGATTAACGCTTAAATATCTTGTAACCTGATGATGATCCTACATATTATTCCAACATATAATTTGTTTCCGTCTACGTCCGTTAACTTTGAACCCATAGAACCGTTATGCCCCAAATAGTTTTATTAGGAAAACCATAAAACGATTAAGGTTTTAAACCACTAGCTCATACACTAATCACGACATTTTAAACTATTCGTAATTGACTTAAAATTTAGCCAAAGTGAGTCCTTTCGCTTTAGAGTCACGAAGTTCGGATTTCTCCGTATCTTGACGGAATTGGGAACTATATGGGTGACACCGCGGGGAAGTACATAATAAGATTTATTTTATTAAGACATAGGTGACAGCTAATACAGAATAAGATTTCAATATTTCATGTCTCGATATTAAACACACACCTTTTGTAATATTAAAAGCAAGGCCCTATTTACTCGGTAAGGCACCTATATGAAAGCCTCTAACGACAGGTTTCCTCATCAACCGAACAAAACGATCCGTGAATTTGTGTCGCGAGTTGTCAACTACATATAAGCTTTAGTTTACATGGCGTCTCATAGTAAAGAAATGCTTAAATTTTGAATAACTTATAATTTAAAAAACCAAAACTGGTGCCGTTTCTACGAGCAACTTATTTTCCATTTGAATCAATTTCTTTACAGAAAACAATAAATAAATACGATATTATACATAAAAGGGAAGTCAAAATTACTCGTTTATTACACGAATTCGTTCAGTGGTTATGTTAATAAAATTGGAGATAAGTAATTTGGTATAAAAAAATTAAGTCAACTCCGACGTCATTCAGAACGAAGTTTTAAAACTTTTACATAGAACGAAACCATTGAACATTTTGCATGTGCTTTTAGTAGATGGCGCTGTATATTTTATCGTAAATACGATTAAAATATACAGTGCCATCTATCTATATATTATATTTGAAAAATCTTAAGATCACGTGTTATCACCTATTGTTTAAAAATTTATATGAGAAGTTGAGTTGATGGATAAAGAAATACTCTATTAGGGATTGAAAATTTAAACAACATTTATATAGTGCAAGTGTCAAATGCTAGTGAGCATTTAAAAAATACTAGCGCTATGTAAACGCAGTATCAGACACGAGCTGGTCTAGATGGAGATCGACGACCTAGCAATTGTGGCTTAATTTATCTCATCAGGACAAAATGTCCGTTTGAATGTTACATTTACATATACGTCTTGTGTTCGGCCATCGGCAATGATGCACGTGGATAAAATTTAGATGATATATACGTATGAACGCAAAATTTTATATCTAATTAAAATTTCAATACAACTTTTGTAGGTTACCTTATGTAGCCTATACTATATAGCCTACAAATGCATTTAGAAGAAACCTCTCTTTTTTTTCATTTACTTTAAAAATACTAGGCAACTTGGGTTTTAAGATCAATGGCGATTTTAAAATAGGATTGGTTTTCGAAAAACAGCGTGTTTGAATACTTTCAGTTAATTATTTATAATGAATACAACTATATTGTAAAAACACAAGCGTGTTTGGTTATTGTAGCTAAAACTGTACTATATTTTAGGACACGACTTAACAGGCAATAATAACAAGTGCAGGTCACACGCGTTGCTATTTAGAAGTTCACAGTGTGGCCCAAATAACTATTTTTAGCACAATTTTTGCGTATCCATACACAATTTATGTGTATCTCATACAAAAGAGGTTGTTTACAAAATATTTACCGTGTCACTTTTTCCCCTCCATGTGTCACGTCAAAAGAACTATCTACTAAAGACTTGTATATATAGAGGTAAACTTATGAAAAATACTAACAAGGAAGGCAGAGACCATAATATGTGATTTAATGCTATTAACACAATACAAATATTGACAATAAGTTGTGGCGGAAATATGAAGAAATGCCGAAAAAACTGTATAAGTTATGGTATCAATTGCGTACGTTAGGGTATAACCTTTTTTGGCTATTTTGCGATATTATTGCTGAAATGTATCTTTTACACGTTGGCGCAAAGCTTTATTTACTTTTTCCTATGACAAATCGATGCGAACCAAATAAAACCAGATTAAAAGCATTTTGTCAAAACTAACCTATATTCTTTGCACTTTCTTCATTACGGTGTATGAATACGGTATACACTTATGAAACACTGAACTAAAATACGAATAGTTGATATGAATAACCAATAGAATTATAGAAACCTGGGACAAAAAAGACGACCTGGCTGAATTCAATATCATAGAACCAGGTAATCTCGATCTCACAGTACAATGGAGCTTATGCTAACTTAACTATTCCATAATAATCCAAAATCCCTCATAGAAGTTTACATATATATCAATATTGGATTCGTAAGTATTAATTAAAAACATATTAAACAGATAACGAAGTAAATTTTTACACCATCTAGTACGAACTCTTTGAACTCGTTACATAGAAAGAAAAAATTAAACCTTTTACGTGAACTTTAGGAAGATGGCGTTATACAATTATTCATAAAATAAATGTTATTAATGTATTCATATTTAAAACTCCACATAGGGAGATTGAAGGTGAATGGTAGGAATTGGAGAGAGAAAAAAAAGAGGTTTTATGAATAGAATATAATTGCACGCCTGTTTACATCGAGCTCTTAGACGTCTGAGTAGATTGAACTAACGCCTCAGCTTTCTTGTAAATGCCCGCAAGAAGCGATAAAGACTCCTTTTAACATCATCAAGTTGAATTAACATGTATACTTAAATAAAGCTTAATAAATGTATATTTATTTAGACAAAAATATTACCAAAACTTACCTATTTTTTTAATGACTGGTCCCTAGCCACAGTGATGTCCATAAATTATCACTAATTACCGACAAAAAGACACAAAATTATTCTTTATTTTGTGGTGTTCAATAAAGTATATTATTTATCTATTACCAGTACCTTATTATAATAAGAATGTGGAAATAATAAAAAAGGTAGAAAGAATGATATAAAACGAGGAGGTGAAATCCTTTTCAAATTCACTATCGCGATAAGCTCTTGATAAACCCCGATTTACGACCAAGACTTAACCTCTATCTTAACGGAACTCGTACCTAGATAAAGAAACACTTATAAGCCACTAAACTTTAGATTAAATTGGAAAGATTAGTTTTACTATTATATGATACTCCCATGTCATTAGAGTTGATTACGATTTTCATTTAAAAGAAATGTATCCACTGATAACATAGCCCTGGAGCGCTTGTGGGATATAAACTCTCTCTCTAAGAGTTAAGAGGTCTATCAATAAGTGAGATGTTATTAAGTTGTTGCTCACAACTTTTATTATAGGTACATTGAAAAAAAGTTCAAAAAGCAAACACGTCGTAACCCGCAAATCCAAAACTGTTCATCAGTAAAGAAATACTTTTCGTGAAATAAAATAATAACTTCAGTATTTAGCCATGTAATAGTAGTAATTATTTTTGGACACTAGATTTACATTACTTATCCAACGTCGATAAAAATATGTTTTTATAAGATACGATAAAAATTCATATCCACAAGTCTTTCATTGCATACGAGTATATCAGTCAGTCTTTGAATAAATAAATATAAAAGCTAGCTCAACAATTTTCTTCTACAATTAGGAAAACGAAAAGTAACTAAAATCTTAAAAATGATTACAACTTAAAAAGAGGAGCAGATACCTACTCAATTCGTTAAATCGAACGTATGTATTTATGCGTGATATTCTATATACTCGTAAGTATTGAAATAAATTACAAGAAAAATAATTTGTCTGAATGATGCGCTAAACGTCTAGTCTTTACTTTGGCATAAAACCACATTGAAGACTGTGAGAAAAGTAAGTAGGTTAGAGGCCATAAATTAATACCATGACAAGGGATTGCAATTTAAATCATTCATTTAAATTAGAGCATTTCAGTCGGCTACGAGAGAGGCGAAATGAAATTATAAACTCTTCAGAAGGATTGCAACAGTTTTTCTATTTGACCTTCGGATTACGAAATTTAAAAAAAAATCTGCACTCACGCTATTTTAAGTCAGACAATCGCAATCTTATTTTAGACATTCGTTTCGACGCGTGTTTTAGTAGAATTGAAAATGTATGTCGCAATGTATCATTTAATAAAATTATCTGGAATAGATTTGTTTTCATAACTTATATACATGTAATTATCCCAAAAAGTTTTACCAGAAAAAATTGTATTTAAACTTGAGGGTTCTTAAACTATTCCACATCTCAAGTTAACTAAGCATTTTCAAAACATTAAGATTATATAAATATTTATAAATGTTAATTAAGTTTTTTTTAATTTCGGAGATTAGTGTAGATGAACATAGTTTGACAAGATTTATTAAGTAACTTTTCTATGGAAATAATACAATTTAAAATAAAGTTATATAAATATTTTAAATTGTATTATTTCCATAGAAAAGTTACTTAATAAATCTTGTTTATGAAAATTTAATCATCTTTGTGCACGTGCCATTAAATGTTAAATAATATGTATAATGTTTAATAAACAAGAATGTTACACGGAAGTGTTTACAGCATACAATTACAATGAACCAATGAGTCAAACCATATTTATTATGGGAACTCATTGGCAGCCCGTCCATATAAAACACCATAACTTAAATATCTACAGTTTTTTGGAACGAAACCATTTTTTAATCAGTCAGCAGGATCTTGCTGCAATTCTATAATGGAAAACCTGAAATAAGAAGCACGAAGATTATTCTACACATCCTGACATAAATAAATGTAATTAATACAATTAAGTTTCATTCTTTGTATTCACATATGTCTACATACATAATATGTCACATCTGTCTTGTAAAATTCTTACCGCCACTTTGATAATTTATATGCAATTAAAAAAAGTTATACCTACACCTGTAATTAAATCTAATCATGTGTAAGGTTACAGTTGAAAAAATTAACAACTTACTTTTTCGACTATGACAGTTGCACTTAAAATTCTCAAGAAAAAAAGTAAAAGAACTAATATCATTAAATGAAAACGAATTTAATTTTGTAACAAGGAAATTTCATAGTAACAAAAGCGTAAACAAAAATGGGCTGGTTCCATAGAAAAGACCGATTAATCACTTTACTTAATGCAAAAAGTTGTTCAGTTAATGCAAAGCCAAATTAATCACAACTGCATAAGAATCCGGTTCGCTCCAAAGCGAATCAAAGATTGGTATTTGATTAATAGCTGTTCTACCCAACCGCTTAATGCTATTGTAATCAAATTTACAAAGCTATATATACCTACATATTTTATATATATACTAACGAACCACTCCAGCTTCGCGCGGATATTTTGGCATATTATGCTAACATTTATAAGTCGAATATGAAGATTAGATATAAATGTAATATAATTTCAACAATACCTAAAGTTTATTATATAGCTAGGTGACCTGGCAAACTTCATACCGCCTGAGAATTAATAAATAAAAAAGCTGAATTATAATTGCTCAATGTTTTAAACATTGTGATCAAAACAGGCGGAACCAAAACAATTAGTAACAAAAAAAATGGGAATTTAACGCCCAGAACTCCGTAATAAATAATAGTTGCGATCAGAAATTGGTGGTGGTCAATGTCAAATATCCAAAACAAACATATTATACTTAATTTAATTTCTAAACAACGGGACGAACTTCAAGTGTTTGACAGGTACTTGCTAAGGGAAAGTGAATTTTTTTTGTACTATATCCCTTCCCTGGACTTTCACATATAATTTAAAACCAAAATCACCCAAATCAGTCCAACCGCTCTCGAGTTTTAGAGAGATTAAAGAACAGCAATTGATTTTTACATGCATAAGTACCATCACACCTTATTCATATAGGGGGTAGGCAGAGAACGTCCTTCTACTTGCCACATATTTTTATTATTATTTTTATATATATATTTAATTTTAAATTATATAATATATTAGATCCTAATAATGTACAAAGAAATGCTAAAGGTAGCTAAGGTATCTAAGATGAGTGTAATAAAGTTTAAGTGCACAAAACAAACGCAAATTGAAAATATTATCATAGACTATATATCTTTATAATATATGTTTCGTATATATATCTACCGTGCATAGTATCTTTTGGTTTATATTTTAAAATGTGCTAGACTTATGTACCATTGGTATCAGGATTTGCCGCCACTGATCTTTCAACTTAAAACTAGGTCTTAATACATAATTTTATGTACATCTCACCAATATTATATTTTTCTTAGAAATATTTACCTAACTCGAACATCACCTAATTTAATATAATAACTTATGACTAAATCTGAGGTAATAAAGTATTAACGCTCACAGAGATAAATCAGCTTCTCCACACCTATTATCAGATTATATAAGATCGAAAACTTATCCTTATCGAAAGTTAGAGAGTCAATTAGCCACTCGTAATACATATGGAGTATGGAGAAGCCTTAATGTCCATTTTATTTACACTATTCTCAAGTCTATAGTGTCGTATTGCCATATTCTTAAGACCTCTGCGTTTTCAAGACTTGAGTGTTGGATTTTTTACGCGATGCTAATTGAATTAGAATAAATACATAACAATTTATATAACACTTCACTAGCAGAAGTCCTGTCTTCAATTCCTGGTAAAGTAAATTTAGAAAATTGAATATTTTCTTAATTCGTCTCGAATGGTGGGAGCCTTCGGCGGAAGCGAATTACCACTTTACCAGCAAAGACTTGCCATCAAATTAACAAAATGCATTCCAATGTGGTTCTGTGTAGAAACCATAAAATGTAAATTACTTTTTACCAGGTTAGCGCGCTTTTATCTTAAACTACACAGTATAATATCATCACTTTCAAACATGTGACATCACAGTCAAGCACTAACCTTTCTGCAATAATAATAATTTAAAAAATAAAAAACGTCATAAATAAAAATTTTCCTATGTAGATTTTGGAGCCATACTTTAGTGCAGCTCCTCCAAAAGGGAGAGTATATAAAATTAAAAAAGAGTATAATGTGTTACCGCAAGGAATTCACATATTATCAAATTTGATTGAAAGATTAAACAAAACTTAAATTATGTGCCGATAGTTAAACTTGAAGTACAAATGTAATTGCAAATTTACAATTCGTTCAACGAGATCTCGGAACTCATTCAGACTCCTGACATACGCCGTTTGTACCAAATATATATTTTACCAGCGTAAATGTTTTAAATTCATTTCCATCGGTGCTAAGTAGTCCTGTAGTATCCTAGGCATACGTCAACAAAGTGTTGTTTTTTGTCCAAAATATAAAAAAATATCTCCAAACTAGACTAACAAAAGAAGTAGTCTAAAAAAACTTTTTCGTAAATAAACTAGTCTTGAAATCGTCTGAATCACACGGCGGCTTTGTTATAATTAATTGGCTTATAAAAACTTAGAGAAATATTAAAATTTTAACTGAATGTTAAAACACTAGTCAAACAATATGTTGGCAGTATCCCCCCAGCTTGTGAACTCATAAAAACACACTTCCCAAACGCATGCATTATGATAGCAGTATCAACAATCAAATGCAATTCATTAGAATAATAAAGGGCGATAGGGTTGCCTTCTTATACATGGGAAATAAACAAAGTATTATTAAAAATAGTTCAATGGAATAGTTTGACGAGACCATCCTCGTTTAGAATATGAATTCAGTTGTATAGAGGTGCAGATAATGTTGAAATACTATTTTACTATAATTTGGCAACCCTAACAGAGTTTAACCGCATGTAACAGCGTCCGATCCTTACATTACAAAAGAAGATTCACTCATCCATGTCCTCATGTCAGGGCCCACATCTGTGGATTGTTAATGTATTATAAAAATTCTAATGCATTATTTATGTAGAATATTTAACTCTTAAATATTTCTTGAGTAAAAACGGTTATTACAAGCTGAATTTCAAATAACAATTTCATATCTAGATTACTATAGTAATTACAGATCATTTGATAATCTTTATAGAAAATTTGTTGCTAAGGAATATATGAAACAAAATAACGGATAAATAGTAAATGTCTTGTTATGCAGCATACACTACACAAAAGGAAAATTATTTTGTACTGCTATAAATAGAATTGATTTCGTGAAAAGGCGTTGCGCTCCAGATATATTACGATATAATCTCATTAAATTGGACTATGTTTATAATTTTACCGTTATCCCATTGTTTCTCGGACAAAAGCATTCAAACAATCATCACTGAAACACATTTTCAACGTAAATACGCCTTTTCAACAAAGGGACATAACGAGTGATACAAAATAACGAGGGGCCATTCACCGTATGCTAAGCCAAGTTTACGATTCAAAATATTCTCACAATGGGAGGAAGTCACAGTGCGTCATGGCGTCGTATAAAAAAAGGAAAAAGGGACGAACCATTTGATATTTTTTCTACCTCGACGCAAGGGCGCGGTAAAAAATGACGTCCTGTGACGGGAATGAAGACATCTTTGAGTTGATTATAGTATTTGCCGAATCAATATTTATGCGGGCCGAAATGATTTGCCTTCTCGTAGGGTAATCTCAATTCAATTCTGTCAAATTAGATTTAATTTTGTTGTGAGTTGTAGGGATTCAACCTTCAGGGTTTTTTATAGAAGTGTACATTCTAATATTGTAACTATTATTTATAACGGGGAGCAAATATTATATATAACTGTGAGCGAGTTGTGACTATGTTAGCAATACGTCATAAATATTATATTTACATTACGAAAAAAAAATTACAACGCGATGGTTACACAAAAATTGCACTTATTTGCCTTTTTTTATATTCACGCTTTTATAATGTTCGGTGCAGGGAGATAAGTGAAACGTCTTGCCACCTTAAAATAGGTATTTATAATGCTCTCTTAATACTAGTTACAATAGCTTATATACTCTTAACGCTCTTAACACTACACTTTTGCATACTTTTGTATTTTTGCGGGTTATACGTTTCCACAAAAGATCTATTTATCTCTCTTCGAGATCTTATAATATATTTGTTTGGGTCTTTAACTATCTTTAAGCAACCATTTTTTTCCCGCTGGGAAATACCGGCGAGTCCGGCAAGGCCAGAATACCCACAAAAACCCAGAGACACCCTCCTCACACTGAATTGAAAGTGTCAGAGACTCAAGGGAGCCTCTGACACTCTCAACCGACTCTGAAACCGACTGCGGACGTTAAAGGAAGAGAAAAGAGGCGTTCGTAAAGACGCCTCCTGCCGCCTAGCCTCCTCCTCCGCATGGCAGCAGCATCTGCTGCAGCTTCCCCTACTCGCTCCATTGCCTCCTTCAAAGAAATGACGGCTTCGCAGAAAGAGATCTTTAAGCAACCAGCAATCAATAATAAGACCAATTGGTTTAAGCAGTTTGGTAGATTAGATGACTTACACTGCTATACATAGGTCTGTTTTAATGGCATCAAAGGAGTCAAGAAACGTCATCCGACTCCTTAATGGACATCTAAGGATAAATAACATTCTATTATTAGGTTTAATAATCCGACTCCTTAATGGACATCTAAGGATGAATAACATTCTATTATTGGGTTTAATAAAGTGACAAAAGTCATATAGTCAAATTGTATCTGTTTGTCTACTGCCAAACTCGTTCTGTTGCGTTTTTAAGTTAGTAAAGGAAAAATGATTCTTAAATTTATATGATCATAAATTGTAGCTATGTTATTCAATTAGGACTGTCTCATTGGTCTAGTGGTTAGCATGTTCGACTACAGACTTGAGGTCTTGGGTTCGAGTCCCGGGTCGGGCCAATTCAAAAATCAATATTGAGTTTTCTGTTAAGATTTTCTCAATATTTGCCTGAAGTTGGGGAGTTAGCGGTGTGATTCACCCCCGTACCTCGGAGAACACGTTAAGCCGTCGGTCCTGCGCCTGATCTCTCTCCGGTCGTGTCGGATTCCCGTCACAATTGGACTATGAGAGTGAAGTAGTACACTTGTGTACTATATGCCTGCCAATCCGCAGTGGAACAGCGTGGTGGGTCTATGCTCTAAAAACCCTCGCTCCTCGGAGTGAGGAGGCCTGTGCCCAGCAGTGGGACGTTAAAAGGGCTGCTACTTACTTATTCAATTAGTTCCCACTTCCAAATTATCAATAAATATAGTTAGAATTTTTTTTAATAATCCACCCATTGGAATTTATTTATTTACTTGTTTTTTGCATTAAGTTCAATACTTTTTACAATACTTTACTAATAAAAAAACACACACAAGGTCAGCACATTGGACATACAACTGCTTTCTCTTCGATTGCAAAAATGTACATAATATAGGTTACTATATTACGTAAGCGCATTAACTTGCAACAAATATGGGCCGAAGCGTAAATTATATATTAATAATTACAATGCCCTTTACAATAATGGCTGAAATGGCATATATTGTAATTATTAAATTATTTTATTAGAAAATATTAAAAGCGAAATATTTTTCGGAAAATATAAGTGAGAATAATAAAAGTCATTCAATATGGCGACCCCATTTAAAAAGCACTAAACATAAGTAGTTAAATTTAACATACTTATACTGGTTTACTTCAGACGTGTTAGAATCATCTCATCTCGCTGACATTTACTAAATATTTAAAAAGACACTCGGTTTATACGTAAATGTAAATATAGAGATTTGATGTTTTGTCACTTTCGGTAATGTATGTATGTATTTTGAGCAACTGGTAAATCGCGGCATGTTTTGATTATTATATGAACTTATCTTTAGGTTAGAGATATTTTTTAAAAGAAATTACGAAAACTACGCATAATCAAAATTTTTACTTCTTAAAACAGTAGGTAAAATAAGTTACCATGTTGCGTTATATTGTAAGCACTTTACACAAAGTCTTATTGAGAGAGCAATCCGTTATAGTATAGATTTTAACCGTGTTAAAAGTCCTCATGAATTCAACAAAAGAACAAGAACGTTGCTTAAAAGTCACCTCACATGGGACCGAGTTAACAAAACTGTTTCTAAACTAAATCCGTAAATATAAAGGTGACTGTTAATGCGTAAAATGAACCACAAAATGTAACTGCGAAATTTTGTCACAATTTTCATTCCCTCTTTAAGTTAGTCTAGTAGTTCATGATACTGTGAAGGTAAATTATTAAACTTATTAGATAAGGTTTTACATAAGATATTTCTAATAACCAATATATGATTAAAATCGAAAAGTATTTCTACTTATGTCCTTTACAAACTTTAAAACCATCCAACTCTACACCGGTTTCATATGAAAGAAAATAATGTGAAGATCGATTTAAACCACTAACATCACACATCCTCATGAACTCTTAAAAGTTATTCGCGATCGACTTGTAATGTAACAGACTCTTTACGCACTATAGACAATTACTAAGATTTGCTCATATTCCCACGGGATGGGCATTTACGCGGGTTATAGCATGGCACAGGTTGTTCAATTGTAAACTATACAATTAGAGTAAAAAGGTATTGTGGAGTTTCACGTGTTCTGTTTAATTTTTTTTTTTAATTTATATAACAAAAGATTTACCGATTTTCCTATTAGGATTTTACATGTTTATGGACCATAAAATTCCTAAACTTCATCATCGTTATAGCATCTAAATTTGAAAATAGCTCGTAAAAATTGTCTTGATTCTTATAGTTTTGAATTAAGGGATAAGTAAGTAGCAACCCATTAACGTCCCACTGCTGGGTACAGGCTTCCTCAATCATAGGAGAGAGGGTTATTAGAGCATAGTACACAAGTACAGTCTCTACTCCTTCACTCACATAGTCCGATGTGACAGCAATCCGACATGACCGTGGAGAGATCAGTCGCAGGGCTGACACATTAACGTGCTCACCGAGGCACGGGGTGGAGCACGCCGGCAACTTCCCAACTTCGGGCAAATATTGTAAAAATCTTAATAGAAAACTCAATATCCATTTTTTGTATTTGCCTAACACGGTACTCGAACCCAGGACAAAGCAATCCCACAATTTTGGTATACGAGTATATGTTAAACCAAAAGATACAGTGAACAATTACGTATACGACCAAACACTGGTGCACAAATATTGTAACATGTAACGATAGGAAAACTACTAATTATGAAAACAATAGTCTTCAATGTCTGTTCCTATTAAGTATATTTGTCCAGAATATTTATATGGTTTCATTTAGAATATAGGTGAGCGAACAAACTTATCTCTTGAAATAAAAACTTTTAAACCATGTTTATAAACGTATATACCTATATATATAGCGAAAGTTGTGTGACATCTAAATTATTTTTAGAATTTCAGTAAAGTTTTTAACTCCACTTCTAAGTCATCTACCTTATTAATTGTAATAGAACTTTTTACCTCGACTAGTTTTTCGTTTATGTATAATGAAATTCATTAAAGAACGTGAGTCACGCAGTATGCGTTAAATTTTGTATGTACATAACTTACCAGACATACATACAGTCACGATTTCACTCAATTAAAGTCAACAGCTGATGGCGTACTACGAAGTAGTAGATTTAAACTTATACTAATTATACAAAATTTTAAACTTCATAATCATATTATATTGACAATATTATCTTTTTATATTTACCCAGATTTTTTGCTCCGTGAGACAATTTGGACGTTATTAAGTGTAAACTTTCATATAAAACCGACTTTAAATAGTGTCATTAAATACGTAAATGGATAGAAAAATATAAAACTTCCAATAAATAAAAAAAAAATTAAAAACGTGATTTTCCTATTATCAGCTAATACTAACAAAAGATGTATGAAGTTATGATATTAAATAATACATTCTCATAAATCAGTAATGCTTTAAGATAAGTATCTTAAGATGACAGTATGACGTTCATAAAAGTAGGTTATCGTAGACTTTATAATAGTATACAATATAATTATTGAATTAATGTTCAACAATTCTAGTACGAACTTATTCACTTTTGTAATTTTTTATTTTAATACTATATTTATACGTAATCCGTCATGTCATGGCCGTATTTTAAGCTTAAAGTGCAGTGTATAATTTTAATATTGTGTGCTCTTTGATTACAAATAATAAAATTAAATAAACAATATCATGTAAACACATTATTTTAATAGGTATACTGTTTTTAATAGTTTCAATCTTTAATTTCGATAGGCTTTCTATCAATCTGACATCATTTGTATATTATTAATAAAGAGAAAAAAAGTTTTTTGGTAGTTATACCGTTTTAAAAAATCCTAAGAAATCAAATGTCTATTTATATGTATTAGAGGAAATTGCAAAGAATAGTAACTAACCCATTTTGATAAAAACCTTTCACAAAATTTACACGCGCAAAGACGGGGACGGACACTAATTTATAAAACATTAGTAAAACTGGCCGGTGCATTGCAAAAGTATGCCGTCTCGGTCTACAGATAGCCGTCAAACAGGAAACTGATGTACCCTGACAAAACTAACCTATTTAGATGACGTATTTTCGTGCTACACTCAACCTGTTTAATCTGTCTAATGTTAAAGTGAAAATTATAAGGTTTTGGATTCGAGGCAAAAAATCGTCAGGTTCCCTTTCAGTGATTGTCAAGTATTTGTCACGGATAGCATTTTATGTTGGGACATTCCCGTATATTCGGGTGTGTGTTAAACGGTCGAACTATTTGTTCTGTAGTCATCTCAATTTACTAACCTATAACTGTGCGAGTGAAAAAATAAGTGCATTTTGCATACACTTTTTCAGTTCCTACTATTAGTTCACACTGCCCTTATATACATCTTGTTAATTTTTTTATTCGTCCACTCAAGTTCAAAAACGTCTGTAAACTTCTAGTTAGTGATAAATATTTGACATAATTTCACTTTTACTTAAATATCAATGAGTCATTTCAATTTATCATAAGCAAAATTGTGGAGCGCCATCATAGAATGCTGATGTAAAATATTATTCATTTAACTTTCGTGTAAATATGGCTTCAAAAAGTCGTAAGTGAATTCATTGTTTTTACTTTGTTGCTAAAGTCTATCAAGTCAAATAATAATTGAAACAACACAGTATCAAGATGTTTTATGGTAATAATTAAAAATTGAATTAATATTATCTATAAATCTCAGAAACCGAAGCCAGGTGTAAACGTTACTATGATACACGTGACCAAAAACAATGATTCACTATTGTTACTCAGACATTAAAATTATTATGTATGTTAGTGTACATAATTGCTAAGATGGCGCTTGTACGAATGTGTCACGTCTTCCTCTCATCAGGGTGACCTTTCATTGTTAATGCGACGTCTAAAAACGTGAGAGACATAAGTTTAAGTTAAAATAGATTATATAACATATAGATTATATAAAAGATCTATTTTATTTGCCTACTCGTTTTATTTTTTTGAATGCTCTGTGATGACACAGTTTTTTCAATAAAGTAATAACGGTTTAAATATAAAACTAAAATCAAGTGTATCTAGGTAAGCTGTCCTTAACAGTAGATTGCCTAAGGAACTCATTTTCAGGACTTTTTAATTTCAATCAGAAAAAAATTGTGTAAAGTATGACATTTCGTAGAATTTTATGACTTTGTACAACATATAAGAGATTATAAATCATGGTACATACATATATGAGTTATACCTATATTGCTTAAAGTGACAGTCATTTTACTGTTTGGGAAAATTTAAATAATCAATGACTTTCATTATTAGATTGAGTAATTTTTTTTATATGACAATTGGTCGGCTTCGAATAACAGTTTATATATTTTTTGATTTGCGTAATTTTTACATGACTTGTTCCAATCTTTAAGCCAGTCATTTGGACTGCTTTTCGGCAGTATAAGTAAATACTAAATTTCAGTATATCTAGTATTAATCAACACCTTTTGCATAATGTATTACAAAATGAATACATAAACAATACAAAAAACAAAAGTCAATTCCTACGCTATCTAGTACGAATTACTTAAAACTCATTATTTTAGTACTATCAGATATTTGAATATAACGTAAATCATTTATGTAAGCTATCAATAGATGGCGCTGCACAACTTTTTGGAAATACAATTTTTGATTAAATTATTTTTATAAGCACCCAGCGTTTTCGGGTAAATAAATGTTTTGAAAATTCTATGAAACACATTGATATTTAATTTATACTTTTTAGTTTGGTCTTTTGTTAAAGAGATTATTTTAAATTTTATAAATTACATCCGATCTTTTGCTGAGTAAAGTTTTAAATTAATCCAACGCTTTGAAATGCTCGTACTAAATTATACACAAACATACAGGTGCAGCTAATGTAAATGTGTTTATCAAAGGACTTTATAAAAGTGGAACATTTGAACGTAACGAGATTACACTTTCCCTAAATAAATCAAGTTCATACGTTCCATTACTAATAGTAGTAATTGGAAGAGTGAGCAAATTTGTTTTAATATCGCAACTATAGTATAGTTTTTCAGATATCATAAAGAATAAGCAGGAAGTCCCTTGTTCTTAAGTTACTGTCTATAGTAGCAGCTGTTTGGTATTGATTGCAAGCTGACTCACGTCGGAGCTTCAGGCAGCCTGAGGCAGGTGCATATTTAATTAAATGTCGACACGTGCTCTTAAAACAAACCGCTAAAGATTTTTTACTTGTATTTCGATTTTTTAAAATAAAACAACATAAAATGTTCCCTTTCTATAAATTAAGGTCAAAGAATATGCCCTGTTTTGACTGATATTAAATATGCGATCTGTATTTCAATTCATGTGGTGAATTTGTAAATTTCAAATTTAACTTAACACTTAGCGATTATGCTGTGATTGAATTCGCATATCGTAGAACCTAGGAGAAAAAGTTGTATATGGTTTTCAATTCCTACTAATTCACACTCTGCTATCGTAACGTATCAATCCTTACTTAAACAAATTTTAATTTATCCACACAAGTACCATGATTATTCGAAGTGAAACTGCTTTTAGCGCATGAGGGTAATTTTTTTATGCATCGTTTTTTACGTTAATTTGTCTGAAGGTTAGGTACTTTTAATATTTACATATAACATGTGGCATTTTAATTTGCCACTCGTCATTTAATAATTTAATATACTATTTAAAATAAAATCATAAAATCTCTTTTCCAAATTTTAATTTCAAAAACAAAATTTAATTAATAATTTCTAATATTGATAAGAAAAACACGTGGCATTTTTGTCACAATTCGTCATTTGAGATTTTAATAAATTATTTGTATTAATTTTGACACTGTCAATATTTTAATGAGAATTAAATTAGTTAAATGCCTAACATATTTTCCTTTTTCCCTCCCTCTAAGTCCCGAAAATCTAATGTTTTAGATTTTTGTATAAATAAACAAGACTTAGTTTGCCAAAGAAGTTTCACTTTAGACATGTGTACTTTGTACGCACGCAGTTTTAATTGATATAATAAGTTTAAGTTCGTTATAAATGGCGTTAGGATAAGTATAAATTGTATTTTTTTATATTACTTGTTTCAAATCACGACGACTAAAATGCATCTACCGGAAAGTTTAAAAGCTGTGTGAGTCACCAGTCGGCACGCAAGCGTACAGCTGTTCACAGGACGTCGTGGGTGTATCGATGTTGTGAAAACCCGGTAAAATTCATTCATGTATTTCAACATTACTTTGTTGACATTGATAGCGAAATAATAAACTGTTGTGAATTATAAAAGAACCAAATGTATAAAAAAGTAAGTAAGCTGCAGCCCATTAACTGCTGGGCACAGGCCTCCTCACTCCGAGGAGCGAAGGTTTTAAGAGCATAGACCCAGGACCTCATGTCTATAGTCGAACATGCTAACCACTAGACCAATGAGGCAGTCACATGTATAAATTACAATACCAAATGTATAAATTAAGATTTTTAATTTACATGTCTCTAACTATAATACTAAACAAATCTGATTATTATGTCTGTACACTTAAATTTATTCTAAAATTTTCAGAGAAATTTTGCTTTTATGACCTTAATTCTAGTATATATGAAGAACTATTTTAATTATATATTAGTGCTTATGTCAAAAACAATTTTAAAAAGAACTTTAATTTGTTTATATTTTTCCTTGCGTTTAAACCTTGGCAGAGAGCTATTTACAATATTGGCGTTTTTTTGTACGATAAGTAAGAATATGGACTCCACCAGAATCAGTAACATTGAAAAGTTTACTAAGTTATTGATTCTAGTTACATATTAATACTACACGTTTAGCTTAATGTAAAATATTAATATTTTTGTCCAATTGTATTACCAGTTGTTGGGCGGTTGTCAAGGTTATCAACTCACCAGATCTATTATGGGAAACCCCCTTATACGCAAAGGTAGGTTTCAAACTACGTCTTTCGGCATGCCTGTCTTGATAAATATCTGTTACTATAGTACTAAGAAGTATGGTTCTCTTAAACTATTAGTATATAGTTATATAATTTACATGATATATATGTACGTGGCACGCAAAGCTCTCATCATGAAAAATTCCAAAATATTATAGGGCAGTCTTTGCTATACATAGGTCAGATGGAGCAAAGCGGGAACAAATAATATTAAAAAATTAAAGTGACTACCCACTCCATTTGACACAAGCTACTTAAACTCATAGCGTATAAAGAAATATTTTACACAACATTTCGATGGACGGTGCTGTGAATTTTTTTTGCAGAATTGCATTTAATTAATGGACTGCCTGCCTCATTGTTCTAGTGGTTAGCTTGTTCCTACAGACATGAAGTCCTGTGTAACGAGTCCCGGATCGCTCAAATTCAAAAGAAATATTGAATTTTCTCGTAAGATTTTTTCAATATCTGCCCGAGGTTCGCAAGTTGGCGTTGTGCTGGCGAGCCTCGTAGAGTACTTTAAGCCTGTCTTGCGCCTAATCCCTTTCCGGTCATATCGGATTCCTGTCACCATAGACCATTAGAATGCACTTGTGTACTATGCCTGCCAACCCGCAATGAAGCAGTGTGGTTGGTCTATGCTCTAAAAACCCTATCTTCTATAAGTGAGGCATGTGCCAGCAGTTGAATGTTAATGGGCTGCTGCTTACTTACTGATCTTTAATAATTAATGTTAAAAAAACTGTATTAACATGTTACATTGCATGTCCTTTTTCTTAAATTTATTGTGTATGAAAATCATATTATAAAATGTGCATAAATTGGATGACATTGCATTATAACATGCATTTAACTGCAACGGGTTCCGTTATTTGATACGTTGCCGGGGACAATTTACACATTTACATTTATATCATATAAATCCACATGTACAAAAAGACATGTTATTGAGGATTGAAAATTTAAACAAAAATATATAAACATATATAGAGTAACATAATAGTAGGTAATGAAAATGTAGCGCTACAAAGAAAGGAAATTTTATTAATTATGCGTCATCATATACCGTTCGCCAACTATACAAATTAACAATAGTGATCTTAATACCTGCTTATTAGTATCAGATTACTAGACCAAAGGTACTGCGTTCTTGCGCGGAAAGAATGTGAAGGAGAAATATTTTAAATTCCCGACTATTATTAAGAAATCTTAAGAATTAATCTTAAGACTTATAAGCGACCCGGGAAATGACAACAAAAAAATTACTTATCATAAAAATATAAGAAAAAAGAAATTATGTAAATTCTGTTCGTGTAAGTTACGTCTATGATAAGAATTATAAGAACTATTTTACTCATAATTAAAAATGTAAAACAGCTTAACTTTCACAATATACAATATCGAATATAAAAAATATATAATAAATTACATTATGTATATAATTGGTTTACATATGTTGGAAAAATATATACGGATGTAATAGATAACAAAGGCTTATGAACGGAAACTTCTACGCTAGACATTTTAATATGAAAATCTGAATTTGAATTTAAATTACATTGTAGAGTGTATCTAAGCAGCGGTCTGCTCTCCAAGTTCAGGATAATCTTTAAAGAATGGCAACACTGCAAAAACAATTTATTTGCAGACTACGGCTCAAAAAAAAATTACATGACTCTGTCTTACTTCTTGTCTTCTGTACTCTTGTCTTCTGTACTTACGTCGATCTTACACTATCATATTATTATAATATTAAAATTATATTTATAGGAGTAATTCAATTTTTATTGCACATTCTGAATACAACCTTTCTCGAAAAATATTCGAAAGCAACGCTTCTTCTTTTGGGCTGTTAGTTGCTGCTTAATTAACGTGACTCTTTTGTCCAGAATTCAGTTACCTAAACAAGAGATCATCGAGATTTTAAGGATATTATTAGGCTTTTTTTGGAGTTGGTTTTCATATTAAGTGTGTTTATTCATACATTCTGGGTAGTACACAAATACATATAACAGCAGACTACCGGGGCGCCATATGGCGTGATGAGTCGCTAAGTGAGCGGGGGCGCCAAAATTTACGTCAATAAAATGCAACGTTCAAACTGTTACAGGCAGAGCAGTTTAAGAAGTTTTTAAAATGAAAGCTTCTTTATGCGTCTTATGCGCCTTATGTTGTTGGTATTAAATGACATTGAGTTGAAACGCTCGGCTATTAGACTACAAGCCTGAAAAAATTAACCTGTGAAATGAACCAACATGAATAACGTTCAGAAGGCTGTTATTATCATATAAATGAAAATTTTACGAAGAAAAGCACCGCCTTCAAAAGAAATTGTTCCATATATATGCTTTAAAAGGTAAAATATAAGTGCGTATTCTTTTTTAGACTTCTTCAATTTCTCATATTAGCATCAGCCAAGGTAGGCGGTTCTCGTGTGTCCACTTGGCAGCTCCGGTGTCGCTCACATCTATAGCTATATATGTAGATACCTACTTTGGCTGACACCGACTCCAAATATAAGAATACGAAGAACTCTAAAAAAATATGCAAATATTTTCTACTTTTTAAAGCATATATTTGGAACAATTTGTTTTGAAGGCGTTCTTTTTGCTAAAATTTTTTTATTTTTAGTGAATCTGAAGTAAATAAACAAATTTGTCTGAATGTATGTACAACTAAAAAGCGTATTGCTCTTTTGATACAGCACCGTTTAAATGAAACAACTTTATAAAGTGAAATTTACTTTGGTACCGCCACACCCGGGATAGAACCCGTTTACTTATACCTTACAGGTCGGTTATTTAGCAATCTTGCTATCACCAGTCTTATATAGTAATCAAGAAATAAAAAAATAACTCAATAAATCCTGAAATGTAGATAATTGCTGTAGGATCATAAATTTATGTACGGCAACTTTTTTTTTGATAAAATGTTATTAAATATTACCGTTGTTGTACGTTGTTTTGGTATAATTCAAGAGGAAAATAACAACTGCTGAAATTTAACCACCACCACCACTTAACTTAATGACAATAATCAACGCACAGTTGCACTAGTTAAAACTACACCTCAACTAATTGTATCCATACAACTAGTGTCATTATAAACGACTTCCAGAACTTTCCAATGGAAAAGGAACTATAACATTTAATCTTAAAGCCTACTATGAAATTCAACGTGTTTATTTATAAGTTGTTTAGGCATACGCCGTAAAAGTGAGTCAGATGCTCAATACGACTAGACGGAAAGTTCTTGACCTCGTGTCGTTAGAAATGAAACCACAATTTTATGTTTGTAGTAAAACAAATGTACGTATTCAATGACGTATCGTAATCACGTTTTTCCATACAAGTAAAAACATAGTTCATTTATGTTTATAACACTAACGAAACCTGGCGAAGCTGCTTTGTAATCCCTAATATTGCTATTATATAATTAGGAAAAGGAATAGTATAATAATAAGACAATTCCTACATCATTAGACATTTTATATCAGTGGTGCTGGACTTTTTTCGCTAATATGATTATAACTTTTTATTTTTTTATTTCTCAACTTAATCAGCTACAAGTAAAAAAGATATATAAACTAAAATTGAACAATAAAAAGTAAATATTAAGGATTGAAAATTTCAATAAAATTATCAGTTTACGGGGAGTATGCAAGGTAATATGGACAAAAAAATGAAGCTTGATAAACTTATAAGATAATCATCTTTAACTTGTCAATAAAGATTAAATATCCCGTCAATCATAAATTCATCTAATAATTGGATCTGTTAACAACAAATAAATTCTGTAGTCTTTTATTATATAGTTCAGCGAACAGCAAAATTACAAGCAGTGTTATTAAATTAATTTTAAGATGTTTGCATTATATATAACAAAAATACATTATATAAAACTCGTTTAGTAGAAAGCAATTACCGCCTTGGACTATTATTGTACAATAAAGTAATTTAGCAATTCGAAAGCCATCCGAATCGTTTTGTGTACGCACCGAATCGGAATAAAACCTTTTGCGATACACTTTCTAAATCTTGGAAGTTCATTTATATGTCCAGATAATTTAAAATCGTAAATTTGTTAATAGAAAAAAGCCATAATGATACAGTAATAATAGGATAGATCAATATATTCTTTAATTTACGGCAAATTAAAAACTATGCTGTTGGTGGGAGGCTTCAGTCATAGATATTACCACCAGCAAATACGTGCCACCATGTAAAAACTTGCATTCCGGTAAAATGCTATGTAGAAAACAAGAACTTAAATTTCCTCTTACCAAGCTAGGGCGCTTTCATCTTAGATAGTATTATCACTTATAAGGTTAGATTACAACAGCTACCTATCAGCAATATAAAAACAAATGTTGTATAATTAATGTGATCAGTCCGAAAAATAATATTTCTTTAATTCATATATAAAACAGCACGGTGCGAATTTATTTAAAAAAAGGGCGAATAAACAATAAATTGTCTATAAAAAAACATTCGTTTAGACTCATTCGTTTGTTGAAACTTATCAAAAAGCCAATTTTAAAGATATTACATTTTCAATTAACGATGCGTAACTGCTTCGGGCAGTATCATATCACGTAACTCAACATCTGTATTTTTTGAAAGATTCAGTTTCTATTAAGTTTCAGCGTTATTCCGAAGTTTCAATCATTTTGCCAATAGTTAACGGGTACCATATCCTAATATCCATTCAGGTGGCATTGGATTACCAAGAAACCATTACGAACTGTCAATAATAAGAAAAGTTCCTGGTATCAGTAAACAAATTCTATATGAGTTTTTATTTAAACGGCAATCACGAGCAATTTAGACAATTGAATGAATATGGGAGCATTATTATTCTATTGTCACGCATAACCATTGCGCTGACAAAATGGCGCGTGCCTCGAAATACACGAGCACGATTATAATCAGCTAAACAAAAAAATATTCTTTTACTTCCACTAGGATATCTGTTTCATATTTGCCAGAGCTTAATCACGACTTCAACTGGTGTGGGCAAAGTGCGCGGGTATTTAATTTAACGAGGTACTTGCTTAGAGAGCAGCAGTACTAGACTCGATGTCCGGAAAGGCAAATTAACAAAATTTAAATTTGTTTTGCCTTTGAGTCTGGACTTGTGGAAGGCTTCGGCCGTCACTAGTTGCTACCCTCCCAGCAATAAGGTGTGCGGCCAAGCAAAATAAATATCGCTTCAGTACAATACTCTGTACAAACCATTAATTTACATTTCCAGGTTACTGCGTTACCATCTACTTCCCATCAGACTCCATTATTAGCATCAGATAAGATTACAGTCAAACGCTTACTCAGCAAGACAAGGTATACCGAAAAGATATACATATATTTAAGTATATGAAATCACTAGCTGCTCGTCTCGTCTGCGTGGAATGTTTTTTGGGTAGCATTTTCATTAATTTAAGCAAATTGTTTTACAAATAAAAAAAGTCATATAACACCCCCGCAACCCTCCTTGTGAGTGAAATTTCGCAAAATCCGTTCTTAGCTGACCTCTACTCGGCAAAAGAAATATTTCTACCAAATTTGAAGTCGTTATGAGTCAATAGATACCTGGATATCTCTTATAAATATATAGATCACATTATATTCCTTTAGATAATAATCGTGGGTAACATTGCAAAAAAAAACAGGTGCTACGACACTTAACCGACAAATAAAACTCTGAACGCCTGCAAAAAGTACTTCAGGATATAAAATAAAAACTTATAATGTATTTGGAATTATCCAAGTATAAGTATAACCTTGTACACATTAATGCTATTAAAACATTCCTAATTCATATAAACTACGTCGAATTTGATTAATAATAAAAACGTTTATATCAGGGTTTTAAAATACAGAGTTACTAATGACTACAAATTTCTACAAAAAATTATAAAATATTAAGCGAAATAAAAATATTACACGTCAATAAATATCGTAGATAAAAAAAGGCAACCATGTTAATATTGTAACTAAGTGAAATTACTAAAAGTTTTTGGTTTTGGACTCGCATATTAAGCTCATTACTTCGAAAGGTATTCCTTTCAAGTGCTCTTATAAGACAAACTCGTGCTAAAGGGCTATTTTCCATATCTTTATTTCGATAGAAATAAGCCGGCAGATCAGTATACAGTTCAACTAATGGCAAATGTATCTCGTAACTCGTAAACATATGCGGGACTAGCGACAATGCTAATGCTATACCAGTCGTTCCCCACTCCAATACCCTCCTTCCAGAAAATTCATTGACGCAAAGAAATTCAGCAAATTAAAGTTGCTGTTAAAACTGGTATTCCGTAAGGACGTAGTATTTCCCCGGTCGAGCCATCTGAATTGCGAGCTGCTGGACTTTACCACTGCTAAAATCATCTCTTAATATACTCCAAACCCTAATATACTCAATATCTGTTACAGAATCCTTTCAATTTAGGTATCTATTTATATTTCCCATATTAGTTATTAAAATTAGCAACAGAATTTTATAATAGTCTTAATTGGAAACATCAAACGTATTACTGGTATAATTGAACTATTTCCTCCATTTCAACCGCGTTCCGACACCGGAGGAATATTGGGAAATCCGTATTTAAGTGACCGTCTATTGCAAACGGTATCTTTTTGCTTAATTTGATATACAGAGTGAGTTTAGTGGTCCTAAACTATCTTCGCGTTGTCTTTATAATAAATTTCGTTTGGGACACGTCGGTGGGATAGTTTCAGAGTCTATAACGGACTTAAACCCTACAGATACAACAGTCCATTTGAAATATTTTATTCAGAAAATCTAGACATCATCGCAATTTAATTTAAAAACATGCCAAAGTCATGATTTAAACGCTGTTAAAACGGGAGCCATTGTTAGATTAATTTTGTAGTATAAAGCGCAATCATGTCTATTATTGGCGCTATTAGTTTCAATTGATTTGCTTGTGAACAGTCGTCGATGTGTGCCTTAAATATAGGACTTGATTGCAATAGATGCTTAAACATACAGATAATAAACCTTTACAAAAATGAATCAATGATTTTTTATTAATTTGTTGAGATGTGACATTGCGCTTTAAAATTCATCATTGTGCTTTTCAGCGAAGTAAAACATCACAAGAAAACTCTCTATGAATGGTTAGTACCTTTTCAAATTGTGAGCCGTGAAAGACTACATATCTCACCTTATAGATATTTATGAAATAGACAAAAATAAACCACTAAAATAAGTAACAAGTAAATTTCGGTATACTTAAGTTTTTAATAGGAATACAAACGTGTGAGTTTGAAGGAAAAGCTTAAATTTTAAATCACTTATTGCTGATGATATGATGTTACTGATGATGCTTTTAGATATACACTCGAAAATCGAATTTAGAGAAGAATCAGTAAATCACTACCTACCATTATATGGAAATTCATTGAACTCGGAAACTTTTTTATTTGCTGGATCGGTTTCGACTTAGGGAATAAGATGATAGGCTTCAGTTCAAATTAAAATAAAAAGCATCGGAATTTCTTTTTAACCCGAGAGATCGCCGAGTGTTACTTCTACTCTCAAATAAGTTACATAAGCAGCAAATAGATTATGCCGTACTTAAAATCCGTCATTTTATTGTATACACAGACAGGTAGTTAACAATATAAATCTATAGATGTACAAGGATAAGATTTAAAAAATGAAGGCTGGGAGTACGGCATGCCCTTTTTTATCGTAGGGGCCTTTGCAATGCACCAACATGCCTTTTATAGGACCCAAACAAGAAGCCGACTTGCGCGGCGTCCGAGGTTAACCTTTAGCGGTTTATTTTTACCTTTACTTTATTAGGTAATCCAACAGCTTCTTTTGCATTTACTTATACAGCACACTAGTGTTGTCCTTGGAATCGCTTGCGCTAACGTTTTTTGTAACACTGCCAACACCCATCTAGCTTGTGTATTTATCCATTCCCCGGGTATTGAGGATGCAAATTTTGTTTACAGTAGATAAATCAGGATCCAGAATCGAATTTTATCTTGTGTTAAATGCTGTAGCTATAAACGATGCTGTGGCACAACAAAATGTCAAATGATTGCTCTTTACAATTGATGTAAAACTGGATTACTTACATTGGTAACTGATTACTAGATTGTGTCATTATTATTCCTACATGTGTAACGTAACGTAAAGTAACCGTAATCTGTAGCAGAGATCTATAGAGACGGCTAATCGGCAAATTTCAATTATACCCGCCTTTTGCTTTTATCATCAGACAAACGTCTGCTTAATTATATTTTGCCATAACAAAAACAGAACCTTGAAATATAATGAGTCACAATGAATGTGATAAGTCTCAAGTTATATCAAGAGGAAATGACATATCTATTAAATGGCACTTTGTTTAATGCTACGCGCAAGTTACTACTTACAATATATTATTCGGTCATTGCCACAATTTTTAAAGTTGCAAACACGATTATTTTATTTGCTAATATATATCAATTCAGTACAGTTATGACAACGGCCCAATAAAATGGGTTTAAAGTCTATATTTCTTTCTTTTTATAATTCTGAAGAAAATGTTTGAGAATTCTAATTATTTAAAAGTAATTTTCAAATCTCATTTCGAGGCATCGCGACCTTGCGCTTAAAAGCTTATTGCGAAATATTACCATCAAAAACGAAGGTAAGGTTAAATCTATAAACCAGAAGTATGCCATTCAGATCGTGGGACTAGTTTCTGACATACAAATGTTCCGCTCATCTGTTTTAAATTAGAAAGTGATATAACCTGTGAAATGCTTGGCGTCTATTACAAATCCATTTAACCTATTTCCCATTGCCACCAAGCCATTTTTTAATTTATTTAATCAAAAAATCAGCATCTCGACTAAAAATTTATTCCACAAAAAACATAAATAAAGTTATCTTACACCACGCTTTTTCGACATATTGACGTTTTCAAAACATACATAAGTACAAAAGGTAAAACAGTAATTAATCCTTGTAACATTTACAAATTTGGATTTTATGAATGACACTTTGTAAGTTTTCGTGTGTGTCTGATGTTTGTGTGTGTATTTTGGCTGATATTAAATTAAATTTTAAATAAAATACTAGTCGCAATTTATGAACGAATAAAAAAACGCACATGTTATTTTAACGAATTTCCAGCATGCGAAACATGTCATAACATCTCGTAAGTCATTAAGGAAGTCGGTTCTGTAGTTAATTAACAACTAGTTCGATATCGATCGAGTGACACGTTCGATACGGTAAAATCGTTCACGATAATTCGCGTAACTGTTAAGCAACCTGGGAAACTATTTCTGATATAAACTCTTATACTTGTTGCGTGTAGGCTTACCACGTCACATCTCCAGTGTGGACAAATAATTTTACCAACAACTACACAGAAACGAGAAATCTATCTATACAATATAAATAATTATTTCTACGTCCTTCTTCCATTATAGACTTTAATTCATCCAACGGAAGGACTGCAAATATTTTGGAAATCGGAAACTCTTAATGTTCCACTACATCATTTATAATATAGCCAAAGTTAAGAGCTGTCTTACGTTCGTAAAAACTAAATAATGAAATTAATTTTGAGTGTAGAGGGATAAAAATAAAAATAGGTATGCGGCGCTATTGCTTCCGATATAATGCAAATATGTTATGGTGCAATATTCATAAAATTGACTGCCTCATTGGTCTAGTGGTTAGCATGTTTGACTACGGACATGAGGTCCTGAGTTCGAGTCCCGGGTCGGGCCAATTCAAAAAAGTCAATATTGAGTTTTCTATTTAAGATTTTCTCAATATTTGCCCGAAGTTGGGAAGTTGGCGGTGTGATCCACCCCCGTGCCTCGGAGAGCACGTTAAGCCGTCGGTCCTGCGCCTGATCTCTCTCCGGTCGTGTCGGATTCCCGTCACATCGGACTATGAGAGTGAAGGAATAGAGAGTGCACTTGTGTACTATGCCTGCCAATCCGCAGTGGAGCAGCGTGGTGGGTCTATGCTCTAAAAACCCTCGCTCCTCGGAGTGAGGAGGCCTGTGCCCAGCTGTGGGACGTTAATGGGCTGGTACTAACTAACTGACTAACTATTCATAAAACTATAAAAGACGAACACTAATGAGAATTGAGTTTAGAGGTTTTACCTCAAACCGTTTCGATAGCAAAACAATAATGGTAACATGATTTTAAACCACAAACTCACATTTCACAAGATCTTCAAAACTATTCACAATTAACTTGAAAATTAGTAAATCTACTGAAAGAAAATATTGTTTATTTGCTAGAAACAAATATATGAAAGGTAATGAATAAAAAGATCCTTTTTTCCCAACAAATAAACATATGTAGTTTAAACGTATGTTCTAATATTATATTGAAATATTTATCCTAGAAAAGATATCTTAATCGTTGTTAACAATAGTGTTAAAAATATTATACAAAATAAGATTTCTTCTGAATATAACTACTTATACAATGTACATTTTCATGTACTTGTAAATACATGTGTACATTATGTACTTGAAAAATATTTAAAAACAGCTCTAAGGACTGTCCGCGTAATGTTTGAACAGAAGTTAACCTTACGTCTTTAGGATCAACTTTAAGTTGGAATGCCATATCTTTATATCTTTGGCCTTGATACCTACAATAACAGTTAAATTAAAAGATCTTGTATTTGCTAACTTTACAAAAAAAAATTGTTTAGACATAAACGTTCTATATTTCCACGTTGTTAAACTGTGGAAATATAAAGTGTTACAGTAAATTAGGTCTATTTACTTTTACGAGGAACTGCCTCATTGGTCTAGTGGTTAGCATGTTCGACTACAGACATGAGGTCCTGGGTTCGAGTCCCGGGTCGGGCCAATTCAAAAACCAATATTGAGTTTTCTATTAAGATTTTCTCAATATTTGCCCGAAGTTGGGAAGTTGGCGGTGTGATCCACCCCCGTGCCTCGGAGAGCACGTTAAGCCGTCGGTCCTGCGCCT